>JALIZH010013356.1:0-56547 GCA_030522465.1 Rhipicephalus appendiculatus | reverse complement strand
CTCCCTATACTTCCCGTGGCTTCATTATTTTAACCTTTGTGCGGCAGTGGGACACATACGTCCCACTTTTCCGTCTACAGAAAAAAATTTCTCCCACATCACCCGTTGCAATTAGCGCAACATTAATTCACTGATATCTTACCTAAGTCATCGTAGTCTCGAAAAAAATTCTTTTACCACGATTTCCAAGGGCGGATGTAGTGTTACAATAGCGTTGAATTTCGGTCAATTTTTTATGATCGCTTCTGAATTTTCCTCTTTTTTGAGATACATAGAACCTACCAATCAAAATGCTGGATAATATCCTCCTTTTCTGGTTTTTGAGAGAGACGATCTTAGCTTCCAGTCATCACGTGTTTTTGTAAATTTGCGAAATTAACTTGACCAATAAATGCATCGGAACAATCCCCTTCAAAATTATCCCGCTAATCGCGCAGCGCAATTGCGGATAATAATGCGTGGAAATATTTTTCTCGATATTATATACCTCTCGAAATGTAGCCACATGTTCAGGGATAACATCTGTACTCGAAAATTTCAACAACAAAAGCTAGGACAGCCAAATGGACAAAAAAAGTGGTCGATGCATGCGGTGAAGTAAGCTTTACAGGGACATACCACAGCGCTTTGAAGGCTCAAGAGACGCAACTGCAGGCGGCGTTCTCCTGCTCAAATGAGGTCCGCACAACTTTTCTCTTCACAACTTTAGAAGTGATACTCTGTGCCACTTGCTTCGGCCGTTTCATCCCAAAATTCCCGTTGATGCAATCGCGAGATGGTGCCTTCATGAGGCAGTGGGACAGTGTTTTCCCACTTTTCGAAAACACTCTCATGAGTCAGTGGGACATATATGTCCCACTTTTTTTCAGTAAACTACTGGCTTGATTTTGATGAAATTTGTTTCATACTATTTCTTTCTAGTTTATATCAATAAAGCACAGCCGGTTTTTATATTACCATGTCAAAAATATAGGACGACCGACAAAGGGTTAAGGATGTATCAAACAAAGAAACGAGCCCTCGAAAATTCCATTCCATCATTCCTTTACTTCACTCATTCACATAAAACATGGGGGGCTCCAAAAGTGTTAGAGGCCCCCCTTTAAAGTAAAAATTCACAGTTGCTCCCACCACGTTTTTTTCAAGCTCCTTGAAGACGGACATTTTTGTAGCGCTTAAGCACAGTCACAGAAGAAACACATGACGACGAGACAGGCGCTCACTTACAACTTTCATAGAGACTAGGAAAGTGTGGTACATGTAATATGTACTGCTCCCAATGTGCAGACGCATCATCACCATCGCAAAGGTCCATAGGGGGCGTATCAAAGCAAATATTTAAACAAGCTGGGTTCAGCGTTGTACAGTGAAACGGACGTTTGGCTGACACAATCAGAATTTTTCTCTTTTATGTGGAATGCCTCCAGAAGTTCACGTGCCGTTTTATCTTTACTTCTGCTAAGGATCCTCATATCATAGAATCTCGGCTCGCAAGAGCAGGTTCTGCAATGCGCCGAATGATGCGCAGTGAAATCATTTTTGAAAATTGTTCGCACTTTCCCTTATGCGGTCATTTACGTATCTGCCAGTTTGTCCAACGCAGGACTTCCCACAGGTTAGGGGTAGTTCATACACCACACCAGTCGTACAACGAGTGTAACGGTTGGTGGGCTTGACCTGGCAGCCCGTGTTGGAGGTGTCCATGATCCGGGGGCACAGTTGGGCCAGCTTGTTGGGTGCGTAAATGATGCGGTGGCCCAAAGAAAACGTAGAAAGCGCAGCGCAAGTCCCAGCTATCACTTTTAATGACATTTTTATTGTCTATGCCTCTTCGTCGACGGGCCTGTAGACCTCCTTAACCGTCTTCGTGATGACGACTTTCTCGGTTGCCAAGGGAGCTTCGGTAGTCGGCAGTTCAGGTACTGGTAGAGGGAGCGCGACGCAGGCAGCGCGCCACGGGTGGTCGCACACGTTGAGCTTGCGGTTGAATTGCAGGTCACCGGGGCATTCGATCAGCTCTGGGACGCCCTGCAATAAGCGGTAACAGTGGCGATACACTTAGAGATAAATAAAGTAAATGCTGCAAACCTTTTCCTAAAACTGGCGCTACTTCAATATCACTGTATGAAGTTTTCAAGCGAACACTTGAACCAATATGGCACCCAAAAAGGCCTCCACCCTGTACCGGAGGATCACATAGAGGCGCCATAGTTTATTGTTACTTTTAAACGCAATTTGAAAGTATAGCCTAAGTTCATTCGCAAAAAGTGTACGCTTGAATCTGTCATTATAATTGACGGTTTTTTTCATTTCCACCAAGGTATATCCCTACCTTCTAGCCAGTTATCGGTTGCTTTAAAGTATCCCTTGTGTGTTGTTTCGGTCACGTTGTGTGCAGGTAGCTTTGTGTGCATAAACCAAGTTTGCACGCCACAAGAACAGCATCTTCAATGAACAGTTTATTCACCGCCGAAAAAATGGCAATGGAAGGACCGATAATTTTGCTTGGATCGTACTGGGCTTCTGAGAAAATAAAAGTGAAAATTTTGGGCTTGGAACTACAAGTATATATAAAATGACCTCATATTATATCCATGTACCTAGTAAACTGAAAAAAAAAAACAGCTATTATTTACACATGTATAGGTTCTGTGCTTGAGAATGCGTATGTTTGTTGGGACCCTTATACTTGCGAAGCGGCTGACTTTGTTGAAAAAAAAAAGAAGAAAAAGAATCCTGAGAACGGCTGTCCGATTTGTGATGGGAAACTGTGACGAAAATCTTGGCGCCATTGAAAGAAAACTTAAATGTCCATGACAGAATTTGAAAGATCCTTCGGCTAAAAATTTTCCATGGTATACATTGGAACATGCATTGCCACAGCAAGGTATCCTAATCAAACTCATTGTTTGGCTAGTTTGTGCATAGTTTAATTTAAGAAAGCGGTGCAATACGGGACAAAAACGTAGACGAGGGAACGCTTGTCTACGTCTTTGTCCTGTGACGCACCACTTGACTATATTTAGAGAAAGGTACATTTAGCCGCCATCGAACATCTCACGCAGAATGGACCATAGATTCGAACTTTATGAACATACTTTTGAAGGTGACCTCTTGCACCTTCGTTTTTCGGCGAGCCATTAGGGAACGGAATGCTCTTCCGCCGGATATTGTATGTTTAGAGTCTAATGATAAATTTTTTTCACACGTGGTATTTTAGAATTGAATAGAAATTTGTGCCGATATTTAATACCGTCTCATGCTCGTACAAACAAACAAACAAACAAACAAACAAACAAACAAACAAACAAACAAACAAACAAACAAACAAACAAACAAACAAACAAACAAACAAACAAACAAACAAACAAACAAAAACATAAATAAATAAATGAAGAAATAATAAATAAATAAATAAATAAAGAAAGAAAGAAATCAGAACCGTTGCGTTTAACAGCTGCCTATTGCCTCTGGCAGCCTACAAAGCTTTTGTGTACTTTGATCAGCTTTTTATATGAATATGTTCGCGCCTATATTGAATTAATGCTTTTACACTTCGGCGAGCTTTCGGACGCCCTTGATATTGTGTTTTTTGACCGACATGGGCGAGAAAAATCATGTCAATGCACGACTAAGAGAGAAGAGATAGTATATATGCGGCATGCGGCTCAGGCATTCACTATTATAAACATTATTCCTTAAATATCAATGTTCTTATTTGATAGCTTGCACCTGGCAGCGCAATGAGGAGACGGAAAACATTCATCTGCTGGTTGTGATGGGCCAGATGAAGTTAGGTGGAAATTCGGGATTCGTTGGACTCATGCCAACGACATGAAAAATAGATGTCTGTAGACGTCGTAAGGAAAAACGTCGCTATGACAATGTTTTCACCATTGACTACGCTGTTTGTAATGCCGCTAAATACACTTAACTAAAAGGAATTTACGTAGCGCAAGCAACGAAACCAGAGAAAGAAAGACAAATGTGAATAATCTGTTTGTGGCGCGAAGTCGCAAATGCTTTTTCTGTTCCTGATTCGAACACACGACCAGCGTACATCGGTAGTGGTCGCTTTACAGTATGAGCTAGGCAAAATGACAGCAGATCGCTATGCGAGGGCGAACTAGTCGATGACTGGAAATGTACGGGCAATGCGTATACTTATCCGTTCAACAGATATCCACTGTAGTTTCGTGTTATGAGATGCCCTACCGCATTTTTTTTCTTTTCGCTAACTAATGTTACAGGCATTATGCAGTCGTGAAGATCCTCACCTGAGAACATATGTAGAAGGTGGAGCAGTCGTACACGTTCGGCAGCAGGGTGGCGTTGACTCCCTTGTCGTCCACGATAGGGCAGACCACCAATTCCTCAGCGCTTACAACCGAAACGGACGCCACAGCCACGACAAATGCCGCAACAACGGGCACGGTCACTGTTGGCTGCATGACTGGAGTTTGCGATATCCTGCAGGAGAATAAGGCTGAACAGAGCCTGTATTATATTGAATGCACCGAATGACCTCAACAAATAAATTGCACAATGAAATAATGTGTTTTGAAAAAAAAAAGTACCTAGTTAAACTTGTACTACTGTATGCAACGTGGACGAGGTAACGAGGCCTAATCATGGGTTACAGAAAACAGTTGTTTCAAGAAGAATCTAAATGAACAAGGCACCTTATATACAAGAGGCAAAGGAAGCGGAAACTTCAAATATGAAAATAGAGGAGATTCTCAATTTTAAGGCCGCAAACATGTGCAGTTACAGTTGCTGCGGGATGCCTATGTGCTTCACGAGCATACAGGAATGTATATGAAAATTCTTTTTCATTCTTACAACAGAACCTTACAAAATTTGCATATGATAACCAAATTTATTCAAAGAACAATATGGTATGGTTCTTGATTCAAACCATAATGCAATATTGAATAATTAAGGTGAAGGGGTGCTCAACTATAAACAACAGGAAATTGTTGCCTGCGCAAGAAAAACGTATCTACAAGTAATGCTTCAAGCTCTTCTTGTATGAACGAAACTTTTGAACTCAAGAGCACATGCGATACGTTCGTAATCACAGGTTGCGCTCCACCTGCACATTTACAATCGAAGAGTTTAAATTTTTTTCGCATGCGGAACGTAATCTTATTCGACTCAATAACAAACGACTGTTTTGCTAAGGCTTGATGCTCTGGCGTTGTTTCTCAGTGTCACTTCAAAATCTCTGTTGCAAAAGCGAAACAACGACGCTTTGTCTGTTTTACAGGTAACTCTTTTGCTCACCTGCTATACCACGGCTCCCCGTCGCTCAAGTGTGTATCAGTCGGCGTCAACAGGTGTTCTTATGCAGAGTGCCGGGTAATCAGGCAAAACGCAGTTTACAAGACGTCGTACTTGATAAGCGCTGCGTGACGTCTTTAGTGCGCAGGTTCTTAACAGCCTCACTGCTGATGTGGACACCTCGAACACTCCGTCGGTGATGAACTTGACGCGCATGAGATAAATAGGAGAAGAGCAGTTCTAACATAATTGCTGAGTTGTCAAATACTCTTGCTGATAGCTGTCCTATATGCGGTCACATGTTATTTCTGGCCGTACTCTGTCAAGGTCTTCTCAGTAGACTTTTTACAGCAACAGCTACGGAAAGCTTATGCTGTGAAGGTTAGGAACTGCAGTTCCCCGTGGCTCCATCTGGGAACAAAATGGTCGGTGTCTCGTCAGAATACACCACATGGTATGCGGTCGCACGCTCCCTGCCAAGATGTTTTGCAGCTAACCTTGCCGGCTTTTGGTTGTGCGATGTCATATTTCATCACGGTGCTCCTTAACAGCTAAAAAATTACAGTGAGGCGCCAACCTTCTCTCAGAAGTGACCGCTGGATAGCTTGCGCCGTGCACGACCCTACTGAAGCTCACCACAACGTGCCGTACCGAGACTAACGAGATAAGAGAAGACTTGCAAGGGTCGCTTGTGGACTTGATTCTTATCTATGTTCCCTTGGATTTGGACGTAAACATTCTATTTGGTACGTTTGCTTACAAATGATCACCTGATACCATTGCCGGTTTCTCTCCTCCTTTTGATACGCCTACCACCACACGACGCCATCACCCGAGCAGACCACGCCCGTCAGGTCACTCGTCAGTGTTGAGCCACATCGCAAAATACAGCAGAAAGCTGTATACGGCAGGCGACCCGCTTCAATAATTTTTCTGTAAGGCTCCCTCGTTTTCTGTTTTCCAATGTGCGGAGTCGGGCTCTCGGAAAAGCTCCAGTCACCTTGCGCAGACCCTTACCGCGTTCTCCGGTGAGGCACCGACCTTACCGGAGATCACTACCATGCGAATTCACGACACCATCTTCTTGTCCATCGCGCGAAATTGTGCACGTTGTACGGATCAAACTGTACTATGCGTGTGAAACGTAGCCGTGATCTTCTCGCGACGCGCTTCTCGACTCCACGCTAAGGTCGGTGGCACGGCCGCTGGAGAAGTGGCTTTGCGAACAGATGAGGCTGGACAAGAGACAACAAACTTTCTATTTTTGGAGGGTTCCTTTTCGAAGAAGTAACTTTACTTGGGTACAAGTCGAGAAAAAAAGCGGCCTTTAGCCGTCAAATGACCCCCCTCCGGCCAATAGCGTTGCCGTGTCATCGCGACGGCGCGGCCGACCGTTTTGAAAACGGCCGTTGAACGGACCCATGTCTGTCCGTTCTTCACTTTGTCCCCGTATTCTTTGCGCCATTAATGTTTTTTCCTGACCGTTTTGTGCCTATAGACTTTTTCAACGGAGAGAAGGATCACCTCCTTTCTGGGCTGTTGCACGGGAGTACAAAAGCCGACGTCACAACCTCGGCAGTGCATTTTTATTGGGGGGGGGGGGGGGGGTTCACGCACGTTAACAACAGCCCAGAGGGCATTGTGGCAGCGCCCAGGGAGCCTTCGTTGACAAGGTGCATACAGGCAGCGCTAGGACCCAAGCCTTTACGAGTGCGTCCACGCCGAAAAGTAGTTCCTCTGGAAGCCTTCATTTTAAAACAACATATAATTTTAGTTCAATTTGTCTTATTTCCCGGTTAGAATACAACACGTGGAACAGTTTATTGGTTAGCTGGAGTACCGAATTACAACAAGTGTCATCGTTTGGGTAAATCAGCGCTTGCACAGGAACAGGCATAATCGGCCGAGCAATACACGAGAGAGTAACGAAGCGGTCACCCTTTGAGAGATTCTAAACCAGACCGCCGTCAGTTTTGCGGGCGCAATAGGGAGTATGCACTGAAACTCAGCCGCAATGTGGCGCTGCGGTGCGCTTGGCCGGGCGCCATTTTTGAGGTTGTCACGCAGCAGACGACCCATGTTGGAAGTTTTCTCTACTACGGCGTGCTGCATGGACTTGTAAATGTGCCCAGACAGCACAAAGACACTACAAACGCGCGCGCGCGCGCACGCGCACGCGCACGCACACGCACACACACACACACACACACACACACACACACACACACACACACACACACACACACACACACACACACACACACACACACACACACACACACACACACACACACACACACACACACACACACACACACACACACACACACACACACACACGCACACACACACACACACACACACACACACACACACACACACACACACACACACGCACACACACACACACACACTCACTCTTAGTGTTACCGGAAGCGTAGCGCAAATTATTGGTGATATCTGTGGAACTGCAGTTCCCCAAAGGAATCCCAAATAGCGCGACTAATGCAAAGAGAGCCATGGTGCTTTAACGGGAGCTATTGTATGAGGACAACCGTACGTCTGGTGCACTGGTGCGACAGAGGATTTATTTTACTACGACAGTGAAATGTTGCAAACTGTTCTTCTACGGCCTGGGGTAGTTTCATAGTTCGGTAGGAAAACTGGGGCTAATCTCGAGGGCTCTAAAATGTCACATACACCGTTATAAAAACACGAGGCGCCATAAAGTAACAACTGCGTAACTGGTGCCCCTTAGTATAATGGCTGTAAGTACTTAATATGCGAAGTGACGTACGTGGCAGCCTTCTCCGAAGAGAAGCACCTTATCTCATTCCGAACTTATCATAACATCTTGCGCAGTATGTTAATTGCTCGTGCCAAGAAGTTATCTATTTGCCGTGGCCGGATGCCTGCAGCCTAATGGACCCTCCATTGGGCTGTTGCACTGGTGAACCACTTGCGTTAATTGTTAGAATAATTCATGTTTCTATCTATCTATCTATCTATCTATCTATCTATCTATCTATCTATCTATCTATCTATCTATCTATCTATCTATCTATCTATCTATCTGTCTATCTATCTATCTATCTATCTGTCTGTCTGTCTATCTATCTATCTATCTATCTATCTATCTATCTATCTATCTATCTATCTATCTATCTATCTATCTATCTATCTATCTATCTATCTATCTATCTATCTATCTATCTATCTATCTATCTATCTATCTATCTATCTATCTATCTGTCTATCTATCAATCTGTCTATCTATCTATCTATCTATCTATCTATCTATCTATCTATCTATCTATCTATCTATCTATCTATCTATCTATCTATCTATCTATCTATCTATCTATCTATCTATCTATCTATCTATCTGTCTGTCTGTCTATCTATCTATCTATCTATCTATCTATCTATCTATCTATCTATCTATCTATCTATCTATCTATCTATCTATCTATCTATCTATCTATCTATCTATCTCATCCCGACGCTGCTCGTTCTCGATGTCACACAAGTCGCATATGATGAGCACACAAGTATAATCTTCATGGCCAGCGAAGTGGGAAAAATCCCCTGGATGACGCGAAAGCAAACCGGCATCTTATACCATATTTGTAGGTTACCGCTAAGGAAAGCTTTTGGAGCCCAGCTATTGAGACTATTAGGTAGGTCCTTCAGTGAAAAAAGCCAACAGAAAGAATGAAGGAAAGAAGTGGACTCGTTTGTATTTGTTAGACCCTATATTATTGAGAACTAACAAGCAATGATGCCGATGAAAGTACAGGGGATGTTGTTAGTAAAAAATTAGCAGTTGTTCCGAGTACGAATACAACCGATGAGCGAAGCTCCTTAGAAATGGGAAGCAAGTGACTATGTACGTTTTGAAACTCTTTAACCATTCGAAGGATGCAAGGCAGATTGTGATTTCGGTGTCTCGGTTGATGCCAATGATCTTGGGAAAGTCGCTTTCGCTGAAGGTGTCCACATCGGGTAGGTCGTATTTCCAGTACTCACCGAAACTGTCGAACCCGCAATGGGTCTACTGTCAGAGGAAAGAAGAGATGGTAGCACGGAGGAAACTGTAGTCGTTCATGGCAGCAGAGCGTGCGTGTGGCACAGGGAGAACGCTGGCTACATTAAAACTCGAAGTGTTTTTTTTTTTTGCGCCTCGCGCCTTGTTGGTGCGCGGAGAGCGTCTGCTGCGCTGGGTGCCGCAACGCGCGTTCGCTAGTTTAAGGGGAGAGCGCAGAGACGAAGAAAGGGGGAGACTAATCTGCCTCCTTCTCGCATGCGTTCGTATTCTCGCGCTTCACGCATCGTGCAGACGCCATCCGCGTCCCAGCGCTCATAAAGCTCATTTATCCTCCAGCGTGAGGGGGAGACGCCACAGCTGGCACCGTGCCAGGGAGCTTCAACGGCGAACGGGTGCCGGCCTAACGAGCTTCGCTCCTAGAAAATGTAATGTAAATGCGAAGAAAGATAAGCGGATGAAGAGATAGCTTGTCACTGGCATGGACCGAACCTGCGACTTTCGAATAACGCGTCAGATGCTCTACCAGCTGAGCCACCGCGGCGGTCATGCCACCGTCCACTTTATGAGGTATACGGATGGGCCTCTAAACCTGGTAGTGTTGTTAAGCGCCGCTTTTAGTCACGACAGTGAGTGTGGAACACCCCGTTGGCGCCACGTAGCACGTGATCTTATTACGAGCGGGCGGCTGACCAATAATAACTCGCATACTACCCGAAGGCATTAAGTCTGACAGAACGAGGCCCTCTCTATGAATGAAGGAATGAAGTGGAAGTTTAAGGGCTTGTTTGTCTTTGTTAGACGCAATATGGACGAGAACTAACAATGATGCCAAGGAAAGTAAAGAGGATGTTATTAGTAGTAATTATAATGCAAATGTGAAGAAAGAAAAGTGGACGAAAAGATAAGTTCCCTACTGGCAGGGACCAAACCTTCGACCTTCGAATAACGTATCCGACGCTCTACCAACTCATATACAGCTGCGGTCATCCCCCCCCGTCCACATTATGGGGTATATGTTTGTGCATATAAACCTGGGAGTGTTAGTCAGTGCCGCTAGTAGCAATGATGGCGAGTGTGGAACACTCTTTTAGGGGCGAAGCACCTTAGGGTCTAGGCTTGTCGGCGTGTCATGTAGTCACGGTATGTCGTCACGTTCCATCATAAACGGCGTGAGAGAGGGCTTCGTCGTGTAGGGAGCAAGAACATTACCACCCAGGGGGGACTTTGCAACGTCGCCGGTCGCATGAGTTTCGTCGTAAGCCCATGCAACGAGACTTCGCGACGTCGGCGTCTCATGTCGTCGTGGTGTGCCAATCACGGTGTGTCATGTGGTCACGGTCCGACGTAAAAACTAGTATGCGCCACAGAAATTGGGCAGATCCCACTACTCGCCACCGGTCCACTAAAATGAAAAAGGCAGTAGTTAGCGCAACAAATAGCCGGCGACGTTAGTGGAGCTGAAACACCCTTCCCTACATGCTTCGCTCCTTCACAGTTTGTTTTTATATTAAGAGTTTTTCTACCTGCCGACGTTACGTAGCACATATGATCATATTACGAGCTGGAAGCTGACCAGCTTTCTTCACATTTACGTTACAATTTCCAGTAACAACTTCCCCTATACCTTTCCTTCGCATCATTCTCTGTTAGTTCTCATTAACAGAAAGAATGGTCATTCGTTAATGTCTGACAATGTTCGTTCATAACAATACGGGAGATTTTTCGACAAACTCAGCCAATCGGTAAGTCACTTGCGTTTTGTGACCGAGTAATTTCCGTTACCCGTCATGGTGCTCTAGTGGTTATGGTGCTCTAATGCTCACCCGCAGGTTGCGGTATCAAATACCGGCCGCAGCGGGCCGCAATTTAGATGGAGGCGAAAATGCTTGAGGCCCGTGCGCTTAGATTTAGGGGCACGTTAGAGATACCCAGGTGGTCGAAATTTCCGGAGCCCTCCACTACGGTATCCCTGAAAATCATATCGTGGTTTTGGGACGTTAAACTCCATAAACTTTTATTACAATAAGTAATTCCTTTAAAAAGTTGAAAGGAGGTGAGTCCATCGCAGCGCGTGTTAATGTGAGGCAAGATTTGCGAATATCACAGTTCTTGGTAGAAGCATGGAGGTGCTGGAACGAAAAAATGCTTGAAGCATACTACATAAGAACAAAAAAAAAAAAAAGATATTGGTATTAACAATACGTCGGTTGTGCTGCGACCAGCTCAGTTTTGAGTTTTCGAAAGTTTTTTTAACTGAAGACATTCAAGGATGTGATCCTCTCGTGGCAGCGGATCCACCTCGACGATACATTTACAGCCGCCATCCTCCTTTTTAACTACGACGACAGGGGACGCGCCTGTTGTGTTAGTGAAAGCAGACGCCTCAATGACAGAACAAGCCTCAATCACGCCTCTGGCGAGCATCTTGTCCTCGACTTATCGTATAACCTCTCATTCGGAATGGGCAACCTGATATTGTCGGAATATGGAGCGCTGGAATGTTCGCAACAATGACAAACAAGAACGACACAGACGACGTGCTTCGTCGGCGTAGTTCTTGTGTGCAGTCGTTGTGAACTTTGCGGCGCTGCAATTTCCATCCATGATGTTCCAACAAGCCCCAACACAAGCATTTATAAATGAGATGGTCGCCGTCTGATAGGGCTAGCATCACCTGGTTGTGCGATCACGTGTAAACGGCGTCAGACCTGAAAGGGACTGTTTACCGTCCTTCATCGCTTTTCTGTTTTGTATTGCAACAAAAAGAGCACCGTCTGAGGTGTCCAACCTTGCAGCGGTTTCTCTCGAAAGTGAGAAATTTTTAAAACAGAATTTTTCAATCTGCGTTTGGTCTTCTTCCAGTGGTGTGATGAGTGCCCACAACACTGGTTGGTGGAGTCGATGACGATTGCAGTGCCGGTGAAAATCGAAAACTGAAACCGCGTGCAGTTTTTGCAGACTTCATCAAGTTCTGTTTAATAATAAAACAAATACCGTAGTGGTCGTCTAAAGCACGCAATTTGCCAGATAAACTATTATTCCACGGTTTCTCCAGCTTTGTTTAGTGAGCCTGCAAAACCACCGCAGTCGAGCGGAAAAGTTGGTCTGTTCCAGCAACACTGGTACGCCGGCGTTGTGAAACAAACTGTAGTGGCTCCACTCATGCCAAATGTGTTGTTAAAATGAACATGCGAGACGTGCTTCAGAAAAAGAACAGAAGGTCCCCGCTGTCTTTCAGTTATGTTTAGGTGTTCTGTGTTGCATATGCGATATGAGAGCCAGCATGTGGACGCCTTGGTGAAGCGGAACGTGATGGCAAAATCTTCAATGTAGAACCTCGATGAATACTGGTGTGCACTTTACGCATGAAGACTCGCGCAACGTTACTAGGTTACGTTGGACTCACGGGCGTGGCTTCGAAAATTCCGTGAAGTCAGTTGCTATTTGCCGAAGACTTTTTTTTCTTATGAGCGGCGCCGGACGCAGTGCTCGCGTTTCTCCGCCCTAGGCAGGCAGGCATGCAGGCAGGCGAACGCGCCTGCCGGCAGCGCCACCAAACGCCTCTTTCAACGCGTGAGAAAAAAAAGCAAAAATTACTCTCTGGCGCAACCTAAAGCTGCCTCAAGGGCGTAAAGTACAATTTCAAGTTATACACGTTCGTTTTTAAGCAAAATGAGTCTACCAGCGAGGATTTCTTGTCCTGCCAGTAGATTGAACCACATCGCTGTTTGGCGACGCTAGCGGTCATGCTTTGTCCACTTTCAACATAAAATTAAAATTATAATTCCTTTTTAATGGGACAAAAGCATGCTCGTTGCCGCCGATGTGATGAATCATCTTCTCATTTTCGCCACAATCAGAAATTTTTTTCCGAGCGGTAGACAGTCCCTTGAAGGGTGGACCAAAGACGAAGACGTCCTTCCATGTTGTCGGAAGATGTCCGTGAATGCACTGCGGAAGTTCATGGACGATCATTCTCGCAATTTCGTCGGCGGATGGAATAGCTCAGCTTCTGCTGACATCGATAATGGGTGAGCAAGATTCACCGTTTCATAGAGCGATGTCGCATTAATAGAGCGCTAACACTACGACCTCTGAAATGCCTTGCGGAGAACTTCGGTAGAGTGAGGGAAATTGAAGAGTGGAAGGTGTACGTGATCATCGATGACAGTCGCGAGCTATGCCAGAAGGGCATTATTTTGGAGCAACAGCCTGTCGACAAGTGGAGACACCATGTAGTCGCCGTTGCAAACAGGTGGTGGTGTCATCAAGCGGGTACATGTGGCGGCTTCTCTTTGTAACCAAACAGTCTGCAGAGCATAAGCGGTATGACGGTAAAGCTGCAATAACAGCAAGTCGAAGAATTGAAAGTTGAAGGACGCTGGTTGCACAATCATTGAGGGCGGCCGAAGTCGACAAGACATCTGAGCCAAGAGTGATATCGCTTGTGTGCCTTTTGGGCATCGGTCAAGAACGGAGAACGAAGCCGATATATGGTGACCAGTCATGGCGATGATAGTTGTGTACAAACATTCAGATAGCCTGCGGGACTTCTTACACCCGCTTCATGAATAATATAAGAAGTGACAAAGTACGTACTTTCATAAGGCGACGATCAAAAGGAACACTCATTCCGGATTGTAAATGTATGAGCGGAAGATGGCAGGAGGGACGGAAAAGAATGGACAAAATAGGTTCTTTGAGTCAGTCTCATGTCCACTCCTTTCCGTGCCTGCTGCCTTGAGCTCATAATTTTACAGTATGTGGCAAAAAGCGGCCGAGCAGGCTGTCATCATAAACTCATCACGGAGATGCAGCTTCCAGTATCAATGGCTGCAAAAGCAGATCGTAAAGGCCCACCAATCAAACTCTGTTTAGCCGGTAGTTCGAGGAGAAGGCTTTCGGCGGAATTCGATAATGCCGCATCGTTTTATGAGGTGCATTCCTTAGTTTGCGCGTAGAAAGTTGAGGGCCCAAGTCGGACGTCGTCAGGGGGGAAGACGATGGGCGTCATGATCGCAGTGAACGGGACCGATGCCTTCAGGTTTACGGTGAGTGGCTGTGCGGCAAAGGGGCAGCTTCGATACACTAGGGATGGAAACCTTGGGAATGGAAACGTTGTTTCGGTGCTACTAGCAGTGGCATACGCGCTCTAATTGCGAAGGCGAATGGTTGCTGAAATGGTTCACGACGTGACCTATACGGCTGCAGTTGAAGTGAATCGGCCGATCAACGGCCGTGCGAAATTCAGCTGGGTTACGCGAGCATTCATAAAATTGTTGCTCCTAGAGCGGTGATCTTGCACGGGGCAGCGGTATCGGCCGAAATACAGTTGCCCAATAATCAGCAAAGGTGCAGACAGCGAAGACCAAATGTACGTAAAGAGGGAACGCATGTCAAACCAAAGACGCGCGAAAATATCCGATGCCATTGTTTGGAAGAGCAGGAATCAGCGCTTCCATTTCCCGACGAAGGATTCATGTATAAGCTCCAACGGCGGTGGCAGTCAAAGGCGAGTGGACACACAATCTTCGGGTAAGAACGTCGCAGCGGCGTTCGGCAGGCGAGCGAATCACTTCGCAATGTGTCGACGTTTGGCATTTTTCCTCAACACTATTCCAAAATCAGTTATTGCCCATTTTTGTAAAGCAAAGCGGGATGCAAATTTTCGTAATGAACGAAAAGGGTACTTGAAATACCCCTCCAGTGCTTAGAACTAAGAAATGTACTTATTACGCATGCGTATACTCAAGTAGTGTGGCCGTAACGTGAAAACTTGGGGGGGACATCTCTGCGATTTTGCAATGTGATGTGGTAATCTAACACGTACTTCGTAATTTTCAGTACGGCTTAGTTGAGACCTTCACATCAAGGTCGTAAAAGGTCAGCTGGTCGGAAACATCGGCCTGCTCAAATTGCACTGTAAAAATAGTTCAGAATCATATATGTTAAGACGTTCTGACATTAGATTATCGCCAAAAAAATTATAATACGTCTATATTTAACTTTAAGACGTCTTAAATATAACTGCACCAGATAACTGCGCGTGCTGATATCGTTGTATTATGAATATTATGCCTTTTTCTGGACACAAGTTCACACGATATACAGTTTCATCCTTCACCGGCTTAAGTATTTTCTTTCATCACTGTCACAACCACGCGACAATATTTTAAATGTAAGTGTACGACATTCCTGCTAATGCAAGAGTGTTTGGCGTCAATGGTAGTACATAACACATTGCCGAAGCGGAGTTGGGCGCCGTCTTCACGCGCTGGTGATAAGTTTCAAGCCTTCTTTGGTCTATTCAACACAATTAGCAAGTACAATAACGCTGGGCGCCTTTAAATGCACAGCCACGTGGTCAATTCTCTTTTCATGCTTCACCGGTTGCGTTTGTCGTGTCACAGCAAGAGCTTTATTGTTTACAACTGAAGTGCCTCTCCGTCGACGGGCCTGTAGACTTCCTTGACTGTCTTCGTGATGACGACCCTCTCGGTTGCCACGGGAGCTTCGGTAGTCGGCAGAACGGGTTCCGGGGGAGGGAGCTCGACGCAGAGAGCGTTATACGGGTGGTCGCACACTTGCAGCAAGCGGTTGAATTGCAGGCCATCAGGGCATTCCATCAGCTTTCGGGACACCCTGCGATAACGGTAACAGTGGCAGTGCTCTCATTGATGAAGACTGACCACTTGCAAGCTTTTGTCAAAATACTGCAAATTATACATTGCGTAGGCGCTTGTTTGGGGAAAGATGTTTGCCGGTCCACGTACGTGGCGGTAGAGAAGACCTCTCAAGTTAACGAAGATGGTTTTTTCTCGCAGACAGTGCGGCTTCGGCATTGTGTAGCATTACGTTACCCGGACTGCAAAAAAGCCCAATGTATACATTGCTACTTCTGGAGGACTTTACTATTAGGAACTAGACATCGCAGTTACGATGGTTAAGAAGTCAAAGTCCTGTCGTGCTCCTGTATAAACAAAAGGATAGAGGAGAAGAAAGCCGATCAAGAGGCCCGACTGTTGCTTGTCACAACGACAGCTGATTAACTTGTTAAATTTTATTATATTTCATCCACACTAAAACGGAGCTTTTCATTTCGATTTTTCAAGCCTTTCGACCAGTTGATGTTCACAGAGAAAATGTGCGACATAAAGAAAGGCTTCTTCGTTGTGGCGGAGAAATGGGAAAATGTATTCCTAGAGTAATGAAGACGTAAGTTTGAAAAAAGCGCGAAGAAAGGCTTTAAAGTTAAAACTTTCCGAACTGAGTTTATAGTATCATGACAGGGTGAAAAAGTCAGGAAATATTGCTCTAAATATGCGTAAAACATCTTGCTTGGCCGTAAATGTGAGTATGAACTGAAATAAACGCCGCAAATACCTCTACGCAGCCAGGCGGTTTAGACCCTAAGTTGAGAAGTCGGATGCCTATGTGAAGTTCGATTTTCTTTTATAAAGTTGGTGGCCTGTTCGTTGAAAGGAGCAATTATACACTGCTCGATACGATTGATACAACGGCGCAATTTAATTTAAAAATATCTAGTTGCACAGAAGCTTGTTGTTCATTGACTTTTTGTGTAATGCCGTACTATACAGTTGAAGCGGGATAAACTAAGGATAGGAAATTTATTACGTCATGTACCTCTCGACAGCCTAATTCCAAAGCCATTGTCGTCGCGGTTGTAAGCTTGTACACACCGGACTATATCACAAAGCTTTTAATCTAAGGGATGCCATGTTCCGCTCGTGACATTCGTACATTTTTTTTTCTGGAGTTACAATAGATGTTGGTGCTTTACCAAAAAATAACTTTTTTGGTGTCGTTAACCAAAGTAAGTGCGCAGATTCATTTGAAGGCTGCGCACAAACCAGGTAGCGCAATAAAAAGGCAGGTCTTTTGGAACCAGGCGAAATGTCCGGCAATTCAAGCTTTTCACACTCAATGCTTAGAAAGGTGAAATATGGTGCAGAACATTTTACTGAATTGTAAGGTGGTTGCAGGGAAGGCCTGCGTCGTGACTCTGGCTGCTTAATGGAACTAATCAAAGCGAGACTGCGGCAGCTTAATGAAACTGTAAGAAGGCTGGCAGATGGGCCAGTTGGTATTCCATACTCTCACGAGGAAAGTGCGAGAAAGCCCTTTACTGTGCTCATCTTTTTGCTCCTTTCGCGTCTGACTGTAAGAATGTTTCGAAGTGTTCCCTTGAATGTTCTTTGCATCGTTAAAATATTTCACGTATTTGGGGCTATCTATCTATCTATCTATCTATCTATCTATCTATCTATCTATCTATCTATCTATCTATCTATCTATCTATCTATCTATCTATCTATCTATCTATCTATCTATCTATCTATCTATCTATCTATCTATCTATCTATCTATCTATCTATCTATCTATCTATCTATCTATCTATCTATCTATCTATCTATCTATCTATCTATCTATCTATCTATCTATCTATCTATCTATCTATCTATCTATCTATCTATCTATCTATCTATCTATCTATCTATCTATCTATCTATCTATCTATCTATCTATCTATCTATCTATCTATCTATCTATCTATCTATCTATCCGCTTTTCCTTAATGGACCTTTCCAGAAATTCCCGCGCGCCACCTACGGCGGCCGCAAAGCGTTGTGGGAAGCCGGAGCGCCGGCGGAGTGTCGTCTGCTCGCGGAAGCGTTCGCTCGCCTCGTTTCCAGAGTGCGTGCGTACTAGCGCGTCGTTGCAGGAATATCGCGCGTGAAAACCTTGCTTCAATCTGCACTCACAGAAGAGGCACAACCCAACGCAACTTGCATAATATACAGCAAACAGTCAGTATATATCCTTGACTTATTAATGACCCGGGAAAATGCCCCGGGAAACGCAGGGGACTCGCTGCTTTCGCGGCGAGTCCCCTGCGTTTTCGTATTTACAAGTAGCGGAAGCTTTCCTCGTTTGTTTTATTATAAGCATGGACCGTACAGTTTTATTATTAGTACTTTGTGTACGGCACTATAGCTCGTCGCGCTGAAGCATATCCCGAGGCTCGTGATATGCTTCCGTGCGATAAGCAGGACCGCGGCACTTTGCGCATGATAATCGATGTCAAAATGGCACCCTCATAAATGGGTTCGAGCCGAACTACGCTGTGTAGATTTGGATACTAATTGCCTGTTTCAAATGCTGCGTGTTAGAAACTTTGCACTTGGGACGCTGAGAGTAGTAAAAACCTGCTACCAACATGCTCATAGAGTGGACATCAAGTGAGTGCTGTCGGCTGCGGAGATCGCGTAATCAAGGCGCAGTGTCGGCGCTACATGAAGCTACAATATTCTGCACATTTGACTTCCCTGTATTTGTTTTCAAACAACGTAAAACATGCTGTCAAGTCCTGATGTGCAAGACTGTTAATGGTGAGACCGTGGTTTTAAAAGCAATGGTCAGCTTACATCAGCTGGCAATGTGAAAGAAGCTGGCTTCGAGTGTCGATTTTGTATCGATAACAATGAAACAACTAGCACTCTACAGGGAACCAAAAAAATGAGATGCGCGAAGCCAATATGTGAGGCCTCTAGATTTACGATGAATAACAAGCAGACCCGATTGAATATAACCAAGCAGTAACTAGCAAATTAAACACTACGTAAGAGTGCCATAAAAAACTCGCAGGGTCTCTTATGCATTCGCAACTTAAAGGCAAAAGCCATCTTCTTCTTTTTCTTCAGTCGATGTATTGGTCCTTCCCTACCCCCCTCCGAAAGTTTTCTGCACGTAACGTGGTTTTGCACTGGTTTTATGAGCGGAAGCATTCCAAACTTGCAGCACCTTACCTGGTTTTGCTCGACCTCCATGATCGATGGGCCGATCACGGAGGCCGACCGATCATGATCGGTGGGCCTGCATTTGGCTGCGAATCGACGTATCGACTGCCTCCGTGATCGGTGGGCCGATCACGAAGGCAGTGCAAAGTGACGATATCGTGTGATGACGTCATCATGCGACGTCATGATGACCTCACACATTATTCTGGTGATCTGTGATGTCACGACGACGTCATATCGTGACGCCATAACGTGACGATTTTTGCATCATTCTTGTTGACGCCGCCGCCGCGGGACGCCAAAGCCATCGATGGTCAATTTTTGTGTTTTTAGGCGAAAACCTTAGATGCCTCATCGAACGTGAAATTTGACTACTGGCGTCCCGCGTCGGCGGCGTCGAGTGATGCGAAAATTCGTCATCACGTGATGACACCATATATGACGTCAAAGGTCACCCCAAAAAAATGTGACGTCATTAAGACGTCACGTGACTTGACATGGTCACATCATCGCATGACATCCTAGCTTGGTCAAAGGTTTTCTGATCAAGGAGGCAATGCAAAAGCAGATGAGGTGCCTCCGATCTTGGAGGCAGTGCAAAACCTCGTTAGGTGCAGCAAGCCTAACGAAGGGTGGTGGGAATGGTGGTGGGCATGGGCGTCGGCAGGGGGGGGTGCAAAAGGGGCACCGGCCCCCCCCTCAAGCCACACCAGCACTTGCCCACACCCAAGCTACACTAGTGCTCACCCCCTCCAGCCGCGATGGAAGACGGGTTTCCACCCAAGACAAAATCCTGCTGACACTCATGGACTGGCGGAGTAGGATCAGTACATCGACTGCGAAGAAACATAGATGGCTTTAGCCTTCGAGTCGTCTTAGCTGAATGCATAGGGGATCCTGTGAGTTTTTAATGATGCATCTAAGGCTTTCGCCTTAATAAATTCGCGTAGTTACCCGGCTGTGTAAAATCCCAGCCCCGGAATCACAGTGAATGAGAACACAAACAGGTCAAACTTAACTGCAGCATCACAAAAATTCAAGTCCTGAAGTGGCACCGAGCAATGAAACGAAACGTCCAGTGTCTTTCGCCTGTTATCTCATCCAAGAACAGAGCATGTTTGTCCGCCGCTTTCCTTCTTCTTCGGCATGTTCAGTGATGATTCTGGCTATTTGGAATGAACAATACAGTCTAGTTTGCGGGCATGGAAATCGGAGCGCTCAAAAGTAGCCGTTTCTTCACAACAGCAGCACCTTACACCATCCAAAACCATTCACGGCGCGCGAAGAAAGCAGGCGAAAGCGAGAAGGCAGGCGTCTGCTCTGCCCGCCCGGCGCTCCGCTCTCCCATAATGCCCCAGCTCCGATCCACCAGGGGAAGGCGCGGCGCTGCGATTTCTGGAAAGGTCCATTGTTTCTCGCCTTTCAGTGCTACTTGTGTTACATGCGCTCGTGAAGTCCTTTACCTGACAACACATGTAGAATGTGGAGCAGTTGTACAGGTTAGGCAGCAGGGTCGCGTTGGCTCCCACATCGTCCACGATAGGGCACTCCACGAGTTCCTCCTGGGCACTGACCACTGCCACGGCTGCCACAGCCACGACGAATGCCACGAAAACGGGTGCCATCACTTTTGCTTGCATGACTGAACTACCGGCTTCCTGTTGTTGAAAAAAAAAAAAAAGAAACGGAAGGAAACAGGCGATGTAGTCATTATGAAGAAGACGTCTGTCCCAAGTGGTGGAAGAGTATCCTGTTAAATCGATTGAGACATGAACTGGACATGCGTCATGTTAAAAATAACTGCATGGTCGTATGAAGAAGAAGCAGACCGGGGATACGATGTTCCAAGTTATCTGGGCGCACATTAATTCCATTTGCACGTCCACAAATACGCCGTGGCCACTGAGCGGCTAAGCGCATGGGTCACGAAAACGTGGGAAAGTGATAACGAGCATACATGTCAAGTTTTGCGCCTATCTGTTCATAAACGTGTTAACCCATTCCTAAGTGAAGCGAACGCGAGCAACGCATGTGAAAGTTTGGTTATAATCTGTACGCGAAATATCGATACCAGTAAATCACAGAAGTTCTAATTAGCTTTTACTTAAAACACGTCACATTATAAAACTGTGAAGGGAGACATAACTATACCAGACTACAAGACAGCTAGTTTTCAGGCCGTTCAAATAGCTGCATTTCTGGACTATTTAGAAGCCTTCGGGAAAAGGTCTGTTGAAGCTAACTGGGATGTGATTGAAAACAGCGTGCGTGAACCAGTAGATTAACGCATACCAAAGCGGATGAAACCCATGTGCCGCTTGGTTTATTTCTGCTTTTAAGGGGTCGCTAAACCACATCCGAGTTCAAAGGTGAGACGGCACTTTCTTTCTCGCGTTCACTACCCTTTCCTACAGGGGCTATCTCCTCCTCGCCACATTTTTCTTCACAACAATAAATGACGCGTTTATCACCAACTTTTGCTTTGTGTGTAACGTGCAGCTACCAGGTATATATCGTGGCGATTTATCGCGCATGTATCCCATCTTGAACGAAAGAGGGAAGAATGATAAAAAACTCGCTTCCTTTATTGGAAGGAACCTAACGAAAACCAGCAGACAATGAAGCTAAGGAAGGTATAGGAGGCATCACTTGTATGTTTTCACAGCGGCATAGTAATTATTACATAAATGGAAAGTAATTAAAGTGGTTGAAAAATCAACTTTTTCGCAGGTAGGAACTGCACTTACAACTTTTCGGATAACGCGAGAGCTGTTCTATCAATTGAGCTACCGACGCTCCCCTGCAGGATACACGCAACATGAAATATCTAAAACAGTGGATGGGAAAGCAGCCGCCGCTGTAGCTCTATTGGAACTATAGCTTTTGTCAAGACTTTCCGAGAAGAGAATACTACAAAATGAAGCGCATTAATTCTCGTGAACGCGTTATGCGAGGACATGTTATCTGAACTAATTTCAGCGAACATTTCATGGAAGTCGCTAGTACTCACCTGCAACTGCTCACACAGCTCTGCCTCGCTCGAGTGGTTGTCGGTCATCTTCAGACGGCGGCCTTATATACAGCCCGCAATCAGCTGAAATTCAGTTTACAAGGCGTCGTATTTGATAAGCGCTGCTTGGCGTCATCGCTGTGCGTCTTTTACAGCCGGCTCAATTCTTATGTGTCAGAGTTAGATCTTCGCACGTTGATGAGGCAGACCAATTTGAGAACAGCGGTTGCAGCATCGTTGCCCAATCGCTAAATGCGTCTGTGGCTCGTAAGCCTGGTCGTCTTTTGTGGCTGTAGCCAGTGAAGGGTTATCTCGATATCCTTTACCCGGTGCTGTGGGTGAAAGAGTTGAAGGACGCATGGGGTGCTTTGCGTGAACTCGCGGTCACGTGTAAATACATCCCCTTGGTTTTTATATACCACTGGAGCAGTGTACGCATGTATACGGAATTAGATATGTATTCTTGGGTAAGTTCATACTGATGATGATAACGCCAAACGAGTGCCGCAGTACCAAAAAAAAAAAAAACTACAAAAACGACGTACTGTTTGGTCTGACATCTCGAATTCAAACATTTTTCCGCTATTAGGTTTATTTTTGACGACGTTTGAGACATCACTGATATTTTTTAACAAATCCCAAATAAATGCCTATGCTCTAAATAGATATCTGAGTTTTCATTAATTCTATTTAGATTGTATAGGATCTCGATGCGTTTTCCTTCAGCAGAATATAGAGCGATTTCGAACACATGTGCAGAAATTTCAAGTCTTTAATTATTCGGAACCAGAAAAATATTCCCTCCAAACTGTGCCAATATTAACAGAGTACTTATTTTCGCAGAAGCAGCAATACTTACAGGGTTACTAGAAACCACCTCACGGTTATGTATGTTGTTTCCCGGCTGAAGATTTTCGCGGATATAATCATACCTTGTTTTAAGGAGACCCATGTAAGGAGGCACATGTTATTGCACATGTTATTTAAGGGAGGCACATGTTATTGCTTACTTATAAAATTAGATAGCCATCACTACGACCATGTTTGACGTTGCACCGACACTGCGCTGCATAGAGTAATTTTTGCAAAGCTATTTCAAGGCCTGCGCGACTCTGTGGCGGAATACCTGACTGCCACGCAGAACGCTTGGGTTCGATTCGTGCTGGGATGCTGATTTTTATTCTTTGCATTCGTCGGCTCACTGTCTATGCCTGTTTTTCTAAACGCTCCCGCATTTAAATTAGCAATGTCTCTTCTCGCTGTTAGTGGGTAGGTGTAAACTGTCGATCACCTGTGGCGCATACCCGCATTTCGCGGCCCGCGGTATACGGGTATGTGCCACACGTGTCTGGAGGAAAGGGTTCATAACATACGTGGCAGGACCTTCACGTTATTCGTGGCATGACCAGACAGTCATATTTGTCAAACGCTTTTACCCTCCCATACCAATTTAGAAATGTAGCAAGGTAAGGAGGCGATCACGAGCGCACCTAGACGTAGGCTGCTACATAGATAGATAGATAGATAGATAGATAGATAGATAGATAGATAGATAGATAGATAGATAGATAGATAGATAGATAGATAGATAGATAGATAGATAGATAGATAGATAGGCTGAAACGCTCGCAGTGCCTTTGGTTCGCTAAGAAATGCTTCGAATGCAATTGCCTTGACGTACTGAATTGATTGCATTCTCCTCCTCCCATCTAAAGCTTTCTGCACTTCACTTGGTGTTGCACTTCCTCCAGGATCGACTCACCTTTAATCAATCGATGATGTAAGAGATTACGTAACCTGATGAGGTCATCATATGATGTCATGATGAAGCATAACGGGGAAGTCAGAGCATTGCATCCTGAGCGACGTGGATCACAGTGTTTTTGAGCCACTTCATTATGCTACCGTGTTTCGCTCAAGCGGTAGCAAAATGAGATTGTTTAGGCTTTTGCCTTAAAAAAATAAAATAAAACAAAGCAAATTTATTTGGCGCAGTTGAATGCTGACCCCACTGTCTCAAGGTGCCTTAACCACTCTGCTTGCCACACACCACGCTTGCTGAATAGGTCTGAACTATATGAATGCGTTGTACACGCCGCGCAAACACACACAAAAAAGTAAATAGACAACGCTTTTTATGAGATCTTCTTTGAATTTCGTGGTGGCGAAAAAAAAAAAGCCTAGTCTAGGACAACATATAAGACCACCATGGACAATCCGTTGCCGTATGCTTATCTCGGCAATTAACTCTTGCGTGCGACAGCTCACGCGCCGAGATAAGCAAAACGGCAAGGAATTTCATGGGCGCGCGTGAGAAACGTAGCCACGAGCGAAGCGTGGCGAAAACGGACCTGCCAAATGAGTGTAGTCGACCCTCAGGTCAGGCAAAAGTTAAACAGAAATTGACTAGTGAAATGGATTCACGACCCTTAGCTACAGCAAACCCTACGCGACCCTTAGCTACAGCACTTACGTTGCCACGTGTAATACCCCTGTCACACGTGGCAACGTAAGTGCACCTTGAGCGAGTGCACTTCGCCGCGAGTGTCATTTACCCCTGTCACACGTGGCAACGTAAGTGCACTTTGAGCGAGTGCACTTCGCCGCGAGTGTCATTTGCACGCTGTCACACGAGAATGTTTAGAGTCACTCGCTACAA
This sequence comes from Rhipicephalus appendiculatus, assembly GCA_030522465.1. Lineage (NCBI taxonomy): Eukaryota > Metazoa > Arthropoda > Arachnida > Ixodida > Ixodidae > Rhipicephalus > Rhipicephalus appendiculatus. The sequence goes on along the minus strand of JALIZH010013356.1, from coordinate 31,728 downwards.
AGTATACTTGCCGGCAAGTGCGTTCGCCAACCTCACTTCGCTGCGACGGAGTGTGTAGCCTCGGTAGCAGTGGCTTGCACATAAATACGTTGTTGCATAAAGCGGCGCTCATAGTATCTTTAGACCATTGTTTTCGTTATTAGGAATACTGCTATGTATTAAAACAAGTCATACTACAACAAAAAACCTCGCTACTCCCGCCCTCGGGCAGTTTGCGGCCACGTCCGCTAGGGGGATGCGGGAGCACATGCCATGTAATGGCCGCGTCCGTCGCGTTGTTTACTTCCTTGAACACATGCACATGTGTAGGTCAGTCGTTCTCGAGTCATTTGCGATGGCGTATGCCACTGGTGCTACTTCCACGAAGACAACGTGGTCCGACGTTGCGAGACGGGCCCAAAAATAACTAATATATGTTGCGCTATTAATCCGCCAATTGCCACTGTCATCATTTCCAAAGTACACTTTGCTTTCTCGTGTAGCAGCGCACCGCCAAAGTGACACTTTGTGAGCGTAAGTGCACTCGCTCAAAGTGCACTTTAGTTGCCACGTGTGACAGGGGTATAAGTGCTTTGTTGCAGCGCGAAACGCGCCAGCGGGCAGCGGTACGCCTTCGCGCGTTCACGGCTGAAGATGCGAGCTTTGTCTCTCGCATTTCTGAAGCGATCTATGGTAGTGTATGCATGAACACAAGTGCAGGTTACCAAATTACTGGAGAGCCCACACCTTGCTGTTTGTTTCCTCAAATGACCACCTTTTCATGAGTTAATATCGAGTACTAGTGTTTATTATCTGCTTGTTGATTCTATCTTTGCACGGGATTCACCTTACGGTGCGTCTAAGGCATAGGTCGGCAAACTCACTCATGAGTCGACTCACTCAGACTCACTCAGACTCAGATCGAGCCGTGAGTCTGAACCTGAGTCAGTCCGGGTGAGTAATATTTTGGTGAGTTTGATTCCGAGTGAGTCCGGTTGAGAAAAATTGTAGCGAGTCTGAGTCCGAGTGAGTCCGGTTGAGGAACATTTTGGCGAGTCTCAGTCCGAGTGAACCCTAAGCTCAAAATGTATTTCTTGAGTGAGCCTGAGTGAGCTCTACACTTTTTTGATGATCGACGGTTCTACTTACGCAACTTATCTTTACTATCAGCCTTACATAGGTTCACGTTTATACTCACGCAGACTCACGCATACTTCAAAGCACCAGCGTTCATATGCCAGCTCAATATTCATTTATCAGAGGCGTGATGTTACGGAAGAGGGGTGGGGGGGGTGCCGTGACTTCCCCCCCGCCCCCGAAAACTCTTTCCCGAGAGTTCTGACAAAATTTTTGCTGTGAGTTATCTCTTTACAAAAAATGTTCTTACTGGATTGCAACCACTGAGAAGGTACGAGATGAAAAGGTCCCAAGTACAGCACCGATTACGCGAGATATTGGTGTTAAAGAGCATTTACACCAAGTTCGAAGAAGCCAATTGTACGCTAATGGACTCATGAGTCGGCTCACTCAAACTCACTCAGACTTATATGGAGCCGTGAGCCTAAATCTGAGTCCGAGTGAGTCTGGCTGGGAAATCTTTTCGTGAGTATGAGTCCGAATGAGTCCGGCTGAGAAAAATTTTAGTGAATCTGAGTCCGAGTGAGTCCGGTAGAGAAAAAGCTTGGTGAATCTGAGTCCGAGTGAGTCCCAAGGGCAAAACATATTTCATGAGTGAGTCTGAGTGAGCTCCACATGTTTTGCCGACCTATGGTCTAGGGTCACCAACCATCCCGGATTTTGCAAGACTGTTCGGACTTTTCATACAGCTTCCCTAGTCCCACGCCGTCGCTGGCTAGACAGTTATGTTAAGAGTGAAAACCTTTGGGTAAGTTGGTGGTCCATTATAGTATCTAACAGCTCAAGAAATTACAAGGACAAGAAAAAAACACAGACAAGCGCTGACTTACAACTGAAGTTTATTTGCGAAAAGGAACAGAATCTGAAGAAAACGACACGTGAACAAAAAGATTGCAAAACACTGTTCGCAAAAAACAAATAACAATATGAAATGTCAGCCTATATCACTTGCGGCGGTCATGTGCACGGGGCATATAGTCCATTGCCTTGACGGAAAAAAGAAGTTCGCTATATGTCCCGTGCGCATGACCGCCGCAAGTGATATAGGCTGACATTTCATATTATTTTTTTTTTGCGAATAGTGCTTTGCAATCTTTTTTGTTCACGTGTCGTTTTCTTTAGATTCTGTTCCTTTTCGCAAATAAACTTCATTTGTAAGTCAGCGCTTGTCTGTGGTTCTTTCTTGTCCTTCTCATTTCTTGTGCTGTTAGATAGAATAAGAGACAGTTATGTCCGTGGTTTGTTTCGGGCCTTCGCGTTAGAAATTTTTTGTGATCCAACGCACTCCCAACAACGCGCGTCACGCTACGGAACACGAGGCTCGCATGAGGCAATGTGGCAGAGGATAGCGGTGGCTGCGACGTGCTTTAGCCGCTTTAGCTGGACTTCCGCGTGAAGTGCGACATTTACGAGTTCATTCTCCAGCAAGAGGAAGTCTTGCGAACACTGTTGCGAGTGTTACATCACCATCTGAAGTATCACTTTAAGAGGTCGCAACAATAAAGAAAGAATAAATCTGTCTCGAAGACAGAGCAATAAAGAAAACTGGTTTCACTGGCTATGTTAGTGTATGCTCCCCCCCCCCCCCCCCCCATAACCCCCCTCGTTCCAACTTCCTTTGTTGAAGATATGGCAACCCTAGCTGTGTCCGGGTTTATGTTAACTACTTTAGCTAACACAAAGGTTTATGCTTGAATATTGATATAGTCGTTGCGATGGAGATGTCCCACCATGCAGGCGTTAACGTACGTAGGTGCGTCTGCATCAGATGGTGCTATAGCCGCCAAACTCCAGCAGGCATTGTGGAAGCTCTCATTTATTTATTTATTTATTTATTTATTTATTTATTTATTTATTTATTTATTTATTTATTGAAAAATACCTTACAGGCCCGAAGGCATTTAGTAAGGTGGTTTACAGTGAAATCAGAAGTAAACTCATAATGAACAACGCTACGCCGCAGGTTAATAATAATAACAACAAAATACTTCGTAACAAAATTAACAATGCAATCAGTTATCATATATAATTCAACAGTACACAAACAGCAGATTACAGCACGTTAATCAAAAGAGAGCGCAACACTTCACAATGTAAAAGCTTGAAAGTTAGACGATAAAAAAAATCTTACAACGCTATATCGTGAAATACATCTCATTCATCAAAGTACAAAGAACATTAAACTGCGTTTGTAGAGATGCGTTTCCCTTTCGTGTTATACCGATTCCTGTGACGGAGGGGTCGACCACGTTTTTTGAATGAAAAATTGGTTATAGTCGACCCATTCCACTACCTTTCCGAGTTGTTTTAACGAATACTGAAGGCACATTTTACTTCAGTAAGACTATACGTACGTTACTTAGTCGTGACTGAAACATTGGTTTACTTGCAAGACGTTCAATAGCATACGAATAGGTGCAATCAATGTTACTGGTTTGCCCATAAAAATGAAAACGAAGTTTTCAAATATATCCATTTCGTGAATCCGAGATTTAATGTTAAAAATACATAATTTATGGCAGATTCCGAGCACTTCCGGTAGCACTTTTTCTGCTCCATGCGGAGCAAGTCTGCTCCATTGGCAGATTGCGAGTGCTCCATGTATGTTCCATTGGCAGATACGAAGCATCTCCGTCGCGAGATCCACTCCACGGAGCAACTTTTTCTACTCCGTGAAAAGCGGCGGATTCGGCCGAAAGTCGCAAGCGCCCCGCGCTGCTCAGCCAAAAAAATTGAAGGACACTTTGTACATTGCAAAGTGTGTTCGGCGAAAGCTTGTGGCCATTCGACTGACTGTGCCATGTCTTTTTGTTTTGTTGGACGGACGGACGTACGGACACGGACGGACGGACGGACACGGATGGACGGATGGGCGGACACGGACGGATGGACGGACACGAACGGACGGACGCATAGAGGGACACACGGACGGACGGATGGACACACAGTGGTTCACAAATAAAACTGCCAAACTACTAAATTATTCTAATCATCATAACACCGCGTCACGAGGTCAAATGCCAGCACTTTACTTTTTTCCATTGTGACGTTTCGTTACATACATAGCGACATTTCTTCCTGGGAAAGGTCGCATGATGTGTTTCTGTTGGTTTTAGCGCCAGAAAATTCATGTTTATAAAATGTTATGTACAGTGGTCAACACACATGTCTTGAGCGCGGCATCACACAGCATCGCGCTCGGAACAGCCCGAGCGACATCCGCAGTTCGAAACAAGCAACATCTGAGCATGCGCAGCGCCAGTGATGTGCCTGCTTGCAGTTTCCTTCCTTGGTTATCGCTGTGGCCGCGATAAATGCTTTGACCGTCTGAAGCGCTGTCAACTGTGTAGCGCCGAAAAAAAAAAAGGAGTCAAGTTATTCTCGGTTTGTGGTATCATCGGCACCGGAAACTGAGCGCCAGTTTCGGTTTCAAGGAACATGCACGCTTGTAGCGGTTGCCGGGCATCCTAAGATCTGGTTGAACGAAGTGAGGTTGATGTGATTGTTCGCATTTATTGTCTTTCACGAGTTTTTACAAAGAAAGAAATTTGATTGAACTGTACAGTATACTCTTCTCTTGTTGATTCGTCTTTTCTATTTCTTCTTTTGTGAATCTTAAATCGGGCGAAACACGAGAACTGGTTGACTTGTGTTCGTAGCGCTTGCCTCCGCCCACCCTTGCCACTCGCTCAGGCGATATCACAAGTTGAATCACGCTCGGTTATCTCGCTCGGTTGGCGCGCGAAGTATGAATGCGCAAAAGATAAGACATTTGATGCGGCGTGCAGCGAACGGAAGCCACAGTGAGCCACGTCGAGCAGGTCAACCATGCATTAGACAAAGATGGCTAAATCGGGGCATCACATGTTTTGCGCGGCTCTGTGGTGAGTTAACCCAGGGATTTCCAGTTTCGCGAACGTTTTTCAGGTTTCCTAGACATAACGCGTGAGCACAAATATTTGGGTCCATTATTTGAGCAGGTGTTCATTTTGTTTGAGTGCATGAGTAAACCCAGTTTACTGCAAGCCTGATTGGACTCACATAAGCGCAGTGTCGCTAGACAACAGCCTACCCGTTGCCGGCAAAATACGTTTAATGAATGGGCTTGAATGCGTGTTGGTTGGTTACACAGCTTGTTCATCTTTTACTTTTGGCATGTAGTTCAAATGTGAAGCAATTATAGGTTCCTTTCTCTTCATGGAAATGCATGTAGCCAGTCTGAAAACTTTGTGGGTCTTCTCATACTGTCACTGAAGTACATGTAATGTACTCACTGATGCTTTGAGAAATCGTTTAACAGGTTTTGACAAGTGGTCCTGTCTTCGTCAAGGCAATGCTGCTGCTCTGACAAAGACAAGTCAACTTGTCGAAACATTGTCGCCCGCAGCATCACCTCTTCAATGATTTCTCATAGCCCCAAGTTTCCCTCTTCCCCTGAACTTCTCTCTTGCTTGGTACTTAGGTTCTGTAAGAAAAATATATGCGCCGTCATAACAGACGTAATTGAGTCAAGTACGACGTGGCCTGCACGTGATAATAATTTTCGCATTGGTTTGGATATTCTGGGCTCAATATTTGCTCATTATGTGCATATTCCAGTTGTGAATTAAAGTTGTTTTTGCACATTGTCACTTTCACACTATGGGTATGTCTCTGTTTTTCAGTACGAAACGTTTGATTAAAAAAAAGATCTTAATTTTACTTCAGTTGATCAAGTTTGGCTTATTGAGAAATCGGTCAGCTTCAGTTTGTCCACTTCACAACACACGAACAAAATTTCAAATATTGGATAACTAATTTTAACGAATGGCTGCGTCGCCCAAGCGGCCAGCGGACCTGCAAGAGAACACGAACACATTCCGCTTGCAAGAGACTTGGGAAAGGGGAGCTGCTGCGGCAACGCTCCTCCTTTCAGATTCGCACCCTTTCCCTCTAATGCTTATCTCCCCTGTGACGTCATGAGAGAGAAATGAACTTTATTTTTGACCAGGCTCTTTGTCATCATCATCATCATCATCATCATCATCATCATCATCATCATCATCATCAGCCTGTCTACGCCCACTGCAGGGCAAAGGCCTCTCCCATGTTTCGCCAATCAACCCGGTCCTGTGCTTTCTGCTGCCACGTTGTACCTGCAAACTTCTTAATCTCATCTACCCACCTAATTTTCTGTCTCCCCCCTCACGCGTTTGCCATCTCTTGGAATCCAGTCAGTTACCCTTAATGAGCAGTGGTTATCCTGCCGACGTGCTACGTGCCCGGCCCATATCCATTTCTTCTTCTTGATTTCAACTATGATTTCCTTAACCCCCGTTTGTTCCCTGACCCACTCTGCTCTCTTCCTGTCTCTTAAGGTTACACCTATCATTTTCCTTTCCATCGCTCGCTGCGTCGTCCTCAGTTTAAGTTGAACCCTTTTTGTGTAAGTCTCCAGGTTTCTGCTCCGTAGGTAAGTACCGGTAAGATGCAGCTGTTATATGCCTTCCTCTTGAGGGATAGTGGTAGACTACCATTCATGATTTGATAATGCTTGCCGAATGAGCCCCATCCCATCCTTATTCTTCTAGTTATTTCACTCTCATGGTTCGGCTCCGCGGTTACTACCTGTCCTAAGTAGACGTACTCCTTTACAACTTCCAGTGTCTCGCCACCTGTCGCTCTTTGTACTTCAGCCCTAAGGTGGGTGGCCTCCTCAGTCCAGGTAGCCGTGGCTCGCTGGCGCCGCCCGAGCCCTGTTCACCAATCGTAGCTGGTCTTGGGTCACCAGCAGAGCCTCCCACTGGTCTTACGAAAATATTTCCTCTGTATCCGCTTCTTTCTCTTCGTTTTCGCTTTCGTTTCGAAAGAAATGTTTTGTTTGTGAATCGTTTCTATATGGATACCCGGCAGCTGCCAATGGTGGAAGTGGCGCTGCCGCAGCGTATCACCATGGGAGAGCACGTCCCATGGGAGGTATAGGTATGTTTTAACTGGATAAGGCGCTCACACAGACACGGGCACTAGAAGGGGAAAAAAAAACGCAAACACAGGCGCCTGTTTGCATTTGGGTTTTCTTGACCCATGAGTATCTTTTTTCTTCTTTCTTCTTTTGCTGTTTCACTAGCCAGGTCATGTGACAGAAGTGATATATATGCATGTCCTTTTTTTGCAAAAAACTTACTTGCGAGAAAAAAAGGCGCCTGTGTTTGCATTTCTTTCTTCTAGTGTCCATGTCTATGTGAGCACCTTGTCCAGTTAAAACATGAACCAATACCAACTAGCCCAATTAGCGGTGCTGCTGAGGTATAGGGACTGTCCACCCCCCTAGTATCGTATCATACCAAGAATATGGTTCGCTTCGCTTTTTGCGTGTTTTGTTTTTGCTCAAAACCGTTCAGAGGGCTTTCGACAGCGCAAACGGTTGTTGCATCCGGGGTGGTAAACAAGGATTAAAAAAAAAACAAATTCAAGGGAGGCACGTCGTTGGCGCTGCGGAAGCTCAGGTGTGGCTATAGATATGAACTATACTGTAGACGTCGCGACGACGTTCCGTCGATTTAGACAGGAGAGTTGACCACTGTACGTAACCTTACTCACTTGAACATGTCTCACAGCCTTGTATCGCAGGTTCGGTCCCTGCCAGCTGCAAGTTATCTCTCTGTCCACTTTTTTTTTCTCCATATTTACATTGCACTTACTATTATCCTCTATACTTTCCTTGACATCTTTGTCTGTTAGTTGAAGAGGCTATACACCTTTCCAGGTCTGATGCTGCTGCCATGCTTCAAAGAATCGCAAAGGATATCGCAACACTGAATACACCAAGGAGCCAAAACTATCGTCAATGCCACCTAAACGGATTCCGGCGATTTCAAATTCCAACGGGACTCCACCGAAGAGAGGCCACTTTGCTCTGCCGCTTATTGCTTAGAGTGGCTTTCACGAAGTCGTATTCGTTTCGCATAGGCATGGCCGACAACACTACTTGCGACGCCTGCGGTACCGAGGAGACTTTGCAGCATATCTTCTGCGACTGTCTTCGCTACGCTGTGCACAGACGATCCCTCTCATTCGCCCTCGTTCGTCTCGACAACAGAACGATGACGCTAGAAACTATTCTCCAGCCATCGAGAATTCAGTCAACCAAGGCATTGCTCAAATTCCTAAGGAGAAGAGACTTGCACGAGCGGCTGTAGACTCTTAATGATGCCGTATACTGCACAAGACTGCCGCTCTGCGCTGTGACGTGATGTGCGTGCGTGTGTGCTCCTCCTCTCTTTCTCCTTTTCTTTACTCTTCTTTCAATCTCCCCCATCCCTTCCCCCCTGTGCAGGGTAGTATACCGGTTATGCCAAACTGGTTAACATCCCTGCCTTTCCTCTCTGTTGTTTTCCTTCCTTCCTTTGTCTGTTAGTTCTCATTCACATTGTAAGCTAGTTATTTCCGTAGTTGCAATGGGTATACATGTTACAAATTTGGTGTTTCCATTGACTTGCATTGATTAAGGAAACGAAAGCCAGAGGAGGTCGATCTCTTTTATAAATAGAGCACCTTTATTTATTTTTTTTATTTATACAAGTACCTGCAGCGCCACGAAGGGCATTATTGCAGGGGGGGGGGGGGGGATTTAGGAAAAAAGATAGATACAATAGCACGGAAAGTCGAGCTAGTTGGTAGGAATGCATATTTGAATAGCGCAAAAAAGACACAGGGACACAGGCGAGGCGATGCAGCGCCTGTATCGTCTTTCTCGCCTGTGTCCCTGTGTCTTTTTTGCGCTATTCAAATATAAAAGATACAATAGCAAAATATATGCAAATTCACATACAGACATGAAAATGTGAGCAAGCGATGGACTCCGCGTGGAAAATTGGCAACACATGCGAACGAAGAAATCATTTTGAATGCAGACACGATTTCGTCAAAAAAATCAGTAAAGGCAAGGAGACAGGTAATTAACATCTCACGGGAGATTAGAATGTAAAAACGATTGGAATTCGGATAATGTTTTACAATGAGATATACCCTTTGGAAGTCTGTTCCAGTACATGGAGGTGTGAGGAAAAAAACAACAGTGAAACACATTCGTGCGGCAGCGCATTTCCAAAACCTTACATTCATGATCACTACGTGTAGAAACCTGTGCGACCTTTTGAGCGTCATTAAAAGTTGCTGCTCGAACGTACGGGGGCAAGAACCCGGACGTCTGCCTGATCGGCTGAAACAGCCTGACTGTGCTGAATTCGCAGTGAAGACTGGAAAAACTGCGTCAGATGGAGTTCTGCTGTGATGTGCCGAGATAGTTGTGCAACGCTGTTTCTTATGACCTATGAGAGCCGATGCAGCGTCATTGAGCAAGCTTTATGCTTGCCAAAACGTGGAATATGAACGGAACACAAGCAAGGAACAAACGCTGTGAATGTAACTTGGGCAGGCTGTCGTGTGTATTACGTCTGACATCAAGTGCTAAATAGTAAACAGGGGGGTTCATGATTATTAAGGCGAAAGCCTTTAATGTCTCATGCTCACGTCCGTCCGGTGTCCGTCCGGCGTCCGTACGTCCGGTGTCCGTCCGGCGTCCGTCCGTCCGGTTGTGGTGGTGGTGTGCGTCCTGACCACCCTTACTGAGCATGCGCAAACCCTCCCCACACACCCCTCTCCTACGCTTCCCCCTCTCTCTCCTCTAGGCATCCCTCTCCGCGGCGACCACACCCTCACTGCGCATGCGCGCCCCCCACCCCCCATCTCTCTCCTCTAGGCATCCCTCCCAGCGGCAACCACACCCCCCCTGCGCATGCGCGTCCCCTCCCCCCTCTCTCTCTCCTTTAGGCATCCCTCCCGCGGCGTTCTAACCCCCCAATGCGCATGCGCGTCCCCTCCCCCCCTCTCTCCTCTCCTACGCTCCCCCTCTCTCGCCTCGCAACGCCGACGCAGGCAGCGTCTGCTAGCGAGTTTCTTGATTGAAAAAATCAGATCCCACGCACTGTGGGAATCGATGTAATGCGAAGAAGCCAGCAAGAAGCAATTCATGCTGTACATTATATGCATGTCATTATTTAGATGTTAGGACGTGTAATTTGTGTTCATCATACAGTTACGTCGCGCAATACAAAATTTGGTGTATATCAAGCTAGGGAACTGGGCGCAAGCGCACCATCATCGTGGCATGAAAATTGCATTGTAGATGACATGCAAGCCAAGATTTTCATGTTACCTCCTGCCACTTATGTTCGCTTAATTTTTTACCTCAAATCGCAGCAAGACGCGAGACCAATCTGCCTCTGTTTCGCATGCGTTCGCATTCTCGCGCTGCGCATCGTGCAGACGCCATCCGCGTTCCAGCGTTTAAACTGACGGACAATTTGTCAATAGGGAGTTTTCGAACAGCGTACGCAAAGCTTGCGGGCGCTGCGGGCGTAGCGCGCTTGCGGGCGTCACTTAACGGGTTACCCGCAAGAGGTGAGCGCGTACGATGCACCGCAACACCCGCAAACTTTGCGTACGCTATTCGAAAACTACCTATTGTCAAAGTGTTTTCCTCGAACGCCTGTGCACAATGAGACGGGGTCGGTCAGAATGGAAATGTGATGCGCGCGTCTCCCTCCTTGCATGATTAGAGACGCCGGGCGTAGCGACGCTACGCAAGCAAAGCGCGAGCGCTGTAGAGTCCAACGCGACCGGCGTCCGTTTGCGCTCCCCCCGGCGCCCACCTGGCACCGTGCCAAGGCGCGGCTGGAGGGACGGATGGACGGACGGACGGACGTGAGTATTAGACATTAAAGGCTTTCGCCTTAAAATTTGGTGTATATCAAGCTAGCGAAACGGCCAGGGAGTACAATGTGCGTGGCATGCAAGTCATGTTGCACATGACATGTCATGATTTTCCATATTACCACTTGTCATTTATGCTCGTCATACAGTCACTTCACTCAATACGAAATTTGATGTATATCAAGCTAGCGAAACGGCCACGAGAGTGTCATGAGCGTGGCATGCAAGTCATGTTGCACATGACATGTCATAATTTCCATATTGTCACTTGTTATTTATGCTCGTCGTACAGTGACGTCCCTCGATACCAAATTTGGTGTATATCAAGCTAGCGAAACGGCTCCGAGAGTGTCATGAGCGTGGCATGCAAGTCATGTTGCACATGACATGTTATGATTTTTATACTACCACTTCTCATTTATGCTCGTCATACAATCACGTCGCTCAATACCAAATTTGGTGTATATCAAGCTAGCGAAGCGGCCGCGAGCGTGCCATGAGCGTGGAATGCAAGTCATGTTGCACATGACATATCATGATTTCCATATGACCACTTGGCATTTATGTTCGTCATACAGTCACGTCACTCAATACCAAATTTGGTGTATCTCAAGCTGGCGAAACGGCCGTCAGTGCTCCATGAGCGTGGCATGTAAATCATGTTGTACATGACATGCAGGTCATGGTTTTCATATTACCACCTATCATTTATGTTGGTCATGCAGAAATGTCTCATTGTACCAATTTTCGGATATATCATGTTAAGAAAATGGACTCAGGAGCACTATGGCCATGGCATGTAAATCATGCTTTTCATGACAAGTTAGTCATGATTTTCATGATATGACCAGTCATTCATGTTTGTCATTCAGTCATGTTATGCCATACCAATTTTGGTATAAATCCCATTAACGATACGGGCAGGAGAGCACCAAGTCGTAGGCGGCTAGATAGATAGATAGATAGATAGATATGCTCAAAGTCGCCGAAGTTCGCTAAGAAATGCTTCGCATTTAAAAAACCGGCAGATCCCACGCACTGTGGGAATCGATGTAATGCGAAGCAGCCAGCAAGGAGCAAATCATGCTGTACGTGATATGCATGTCATTAGTTACATCTAGGGCCTGTCATTTGTGTTCGTCGTGCAGTCACGTCGCGCAATACAAATTTTGGTGTATACCAAGCTAGCGTACTGGACGCAAGCGCACCATGAGCGTGGCATTGTAGACGACATGCATGCCAAGATTTTTGTGTTACCACCTACCACTTATGTTCGCTTAATTTTTTAACTCGAATCGCAGCGAGACGCGACACCAATCTGCCTCCGTTTGGCATGCGTTCGTATTCTCGCGCTTTGCGCATTGTGCAGACGCCGTCCGCGTTCCAGCGTTTAAATTGACGGACACTGTCAATTCCAAGGCGCGTTCCTCCAACGCATGTGCCCACTGAGACGGGGTCGGTCAGAATGGAACGTCATGCGCGCGTCTCCCTCCTTGCATGATTTAGAGACGCTGGGCACAGCACGCTACGTAAGCAAAGCGCGAGCACTGTAGAGTCCGACGCGACCGGCGTCCGTTTGCGCGCCCCGGCGCCCAACTGGCACCGTGCCAGGGCGCGGCTGGAGGGAGGGACGGACGGACGGACGGACGTGAGCATGAGACAATTAAGGCGTATGCCTTAAAGATTTGACGTATATCAAGCTAGCGAAACGGCCACGAGAATGACATCCGCGTGGCATGCAAGTCATGTTGCACATGACATTTCCTGATTTCCATATTACCACCTGTCATTTGTGCTCTTCATACAGTCACGTCACTCAATACCAAATTTGGTGTATATCAAGCTAGTGAAACGGCCCCGAGTGTCATGAGCGTAGCATATGCAAGTCATGTTGCACATGACATGTCATGATTTCCATATTACCACTTGTCATTAATGCTCGTCATACAGTCACGTCGTTCAATACCAAATTTGGTGTATATCAAGCTAGTGAAACGGCCCCGAGAGTGTCATGAGCATAGCATGCAAGTCATGTTGCACATGACATGTCATGATTTCCATAGTACCACTTGTCATTTATGCTCATCATACGATCACGTCGCTCAATACAAAATTTGGTGTATATCAAACCAGCGGAACGGCCGCGAGCGTGCTATGAGCGTGGCATGCAAGTCATGCTTCACATGACATGTCATGATTTCCATATGCCCACTTGGTATTTATGTTCGTCATACACTCACGTCACGCAATACCAAATTTGGTGTATATCAAGCTAGTGAAGCGGCCGTCAGCTCGCCATGAGCGTGGCATGTAAATCATGTTGTACATGACATGCAGGTCATGATTTTCATATTACCACAAGTCATTTGTGTTGATCATGGAGAAATGTCTCATCGTACCAATTTTTAGATAGATCAAGTTAAGAAAACGGCCTCAGGAGCACTATGGCCATGGCATGTAAATCATACTTTTCATGACAAGTTATTCATGATTTTCATGATATGACCAGCCATTCATGTTTCTCATACAGTCATGTTATGTCATACCAATTTTGGTATAAGTCCCATTAACGATACGGCCAGGAGAGCACAAAGTCGTAGGCGGCTAGATAGATAGATAGATAGATAGATACGCTCAAAGTCGCCGAAGTTCGCTAAGAAATGCTTCGCATTTAAAAACCGACTGCTCACGCTGCACAACCGTTCACTGGCCACCCCGTATATATAGGCACTGGATCTTGACCTGCAAGGTAGTGCCGGTGGGAGATTTCTCCTGTGCGTTGTCGAACGATGAAAATTCGCAGCGTGCGCGTTAACTAGAAGCAGAGTGCGGGTCTCTTTGTCCATTCCGAGTCTTCTGTCTCTCATTGCCCATTAGCAGCGATTGGCATGTTCCAGTTGGAAACACCGGTCTATCACTGCGTGATTGCGCCTCCCTAGATTTCTTTCCTGCGCAACGCCGCGATGAGCGCCAGCGTCAACGCCGCCGCCAGTGTAAGCGTTAGCGCCCGCTGCTTCGCATCTACACATGGTTCCCTTTAGCGGGAGATAGTGTAATTTAGACGAAAGCCTTTAGTGTCTCATGCTCACGTCCGTCCGGTGTCCGTCCAGCGTCCGTCCGTCCGTCCGTCAGTCCGTCTGTCCGTCCGTCAGTCCGTCCGTCCGTCCGTCCGTCCGTTTTTCCGTCCGTTCATCTGTCCGTCTGTCCGTCCGTCCGTGTGTCCGTCCGTCCGTCTGTCTGTCCGTCCGTCCGTCCGTCCGTCCGTCCGTCCGTCTGTCTGTCCGTCCGTCCGTCCGTCCGTCCGTCCGTCCGTCCGTCCGTCCGTCCGTCCGTCCGTCAGGCGTCTGTCCGTGGGTCTGTCCGTTCGTCTGTCCATCCGAGCTCTGGCACGGAATCAGGTGGCCGCCGGGGTGCGCAAACGGACGCCGGTCGCGTCGGACTCTACAGCGCTCGCGCTTTGCTTGCGTAGCGTCGCTGTGCCCAGCCCTTGCAATCATTCTGACCGACGCAGTCTCAATAGACACATGCGTCCACGGAATACACTTTCGAATTTACAAAGGGTCGGCCTGAACCAGATACGACGGCGTTACCTGACAACAGTGGGCCTCCATCCGACGAGACCACCGGATTATGATTTGTGGCTCTATGGGCCCCACCATAGAGCACTGTTGATGTACATAGCGGAAACCGGCCTCTATCTGTATATTTAACTATGTATGCCGTTGGGCAAACTCTCGAAAAAAAAAAACAAAAAACAAAGGGTCCGTCAATTTAATCGCTGGAACGCGGATGGCGTTTGTGCGATGCGCAAAGCGCGAGAAAATACGAACGCATGCGAACGGAGAAAGATTAGTCTCGCGTCTCGCTGCGATTCGCGGTAAAAAAAAATAAAAAAGAAAACACGGAGACATTCGGTTTGTGTGTTATCCTAGTGAGAGTGTAAAAGAAAAAAATACATGGCATAGTCAGTGGAATGGCCACACGCTTTCGCCGAACACACTTGGAATGTACAAAGTGTCCTTCAATTTTTACTCCTCAGCCTAAGCAATCTATGTTTAAGTTCGTTTGCATAGTTTAATAGCTCTGAACTAAGGGGCTTCTTACCTGTGCCACGACTTGTGGTTAGTAAACATGTAAATGCTGCTTGGACGCGCAAAGATACGGGCTCGTGTTCACAGCCAGGAATGCGCACTCTGCTCAAAACGCTTCGTTATCTCATCGCGTCGGTTGGCAAGGAACGCGTACATTCTGCCAGCTCGTGTTGTTTGAGCGCTACTTCTACTCGTGCCGGTCGGCGCTGGTTTCAGGCAAATGAAGGCGAAGATAGCAGCATGCCTGTTTAGTCCAGCCAACGGGACCCTCGTTTACGTATCCGAGAACTAACGCACAAAGCGTCGTGGCACGAAAGCAGTTCTTCACGGAACGTCAACAGCGTAGACCAGATTTATTTTTTGAACGCGTCCTTTGCTTTCATTCGTTAATCTCCACAGGATAATGAACTTACGTTTTGGGTGTTTATTGGTCATTCAACGGGCGGAGACCGAGAGAGATGTGTAAAGAAATGCTTTAAAGAAATCCTGGAGGTGTTAGCCTGGCTATTCGCCTGACATGCTACTCCAAGGTGCTGGGTGATGATTAGGTCAGGGGAGTGAAACTTCCTATACCATCCATGGAACGCAATACTCGCTCGCAGCGCCGCACGAACGCCTGGTGTTTGGGGGGCGGTACTAAAACATGGCGGCGCATTGCAGACATGCACTGGGGGACGCCATCTTGATGAGGGCTGAGGATCCGCGTGGCGGTGGGGGGGGGGGGGGGGGATTTAGCGCCAAATTCAATTGGGATGCACCAGCAAGCCAAATTGAGTGAGTGGAAGGTATTCAGATGGCGAGCGTTCGACCTTCTTCTTGTTGCGCTACCCGCCACATGATCAAAACGGCAATCGTTGCGTTCTGATTGATGAAAGTTTGCCCATCCACCTATTTTTGCACCCCTTATTCTAAGTAAGACTTTGTTTTTTGTTTACGTGTACACATAAATTAGACAAGAATAAAGAGCAGAGTTTGTTTGAATGTTTTATTGCCTAAACGTACCATTCATATAGTAAAAACACAACTTGAATATTTTACGTGTTTAGTCGCATACAAAAGGGCACCGCACATCATAATATAATAATAACAACAATAATAATAACGCATGCTACGCAAAACAAACACAACGCAGGCAATCAAAAGGTAATAAAAAGAGTTCGGAGAAACTTACACTGTTCTATTAATTGTTGTATATGTTGCTACAAGTACATTTGTGGCATGCCGTGCATTGACTTGAGCCAAAATGCAACATCGAAATGCAACGCATGATCGAAACGCATTAAATTGTAGTCATTAATTTCCAGATGCTATGCAGTGCATGTCATGTATAATTGAAACCGCAAAGCAGACAATCAGAATGTAATAAAGAAATCATGCACATCTATGCTCAATTAAATTACACAGGCTACTGCTGCAACCGCATCCTGATATGCCGTGAGTAAGTATCTCTTGCCTTTTTTACGCAATAATATGTGAACCTCGTGAAGCCTACCACTGCGTTCATCGGCGATGAACAAGGACCAGTTCGGATATCTGCCAGGTCCTGCGGCGTCCACGACGGCCACGTCCAGGAAGCGGGCGGGCCCTCACTGCGACAGCGAGGACACTGATGTGTACTCACTGACAGGCGAGGGGCCATCTGACGACGACTTTGAACTTGTAACAAGCCGAAAGGCGAAGAGACGTAACTCCAGGGCCTCTTCATCCGCGAACACACCGAATGAAGGAGCGACGCGAAGGCCCGAGGTCAGCACCATCATTTTCGTTCCTGTTGACCCGAACGGCAACATGAAGCGCCTCAACAGGCAATCTGTTTCGGCGCTGCTCGAGGGACTGGTGCCAGATCAAATCATCGACATCCGAGTGAACCCGCGTAAGAACGTCATGGCGATTGATGTTTCGCATGCAACCGCACTGAACACACTACGAAACGTCACAGCGCTGGATGGAATCAACGTCCGCTCCTACATCCCAGTGGGCTCCAACGTCGTCTCCGGCGTCATCTACGACGTTGACGCTGCGATTCCCAGCTCCGACTTGTGTGGCCTGGTCAAACCAGCCAACGAAGCTACCATCATCGCCAAGGTTGCTCGTTTGGGTACCTCACGCTGCGTAAAAATAGATTTCAAAGGCAACTCTCTACCGTCCTATGTAAAGGTGGGCCACTTCCGACATTATGCAAGACCTTTTGTGCCGAAACCACTGCAATGTCACAACTGCATGAAACTAGGCCGCGTGAGAACCGCATGCGAAAATAGGCGAGTGTGTTCTCGTTGCGCTGAAGCCCATTGCGCCGACGATTGCATAGCCAATGTCCTGAAGTGTTCAAACTGTAATGGACCTCACGAAGCTTCCTCAAGAGAGTGCCCAAAAATGAAGAGGGAAATTGCTGTTTTGAAACAAATGGCAAGGGACCATACATCACATCGCGAAGCTGCCGAAACCATCAGAAAGCGGCGACATCGGCGCCGAGGTTCTTCTAATAAAGCCAATGCCTCTGCATCTACAGCGCCCCTTGAACGCCCTGCTTCAGTGGCTACCTTGTCAACCGGACCCTTCACGGCTGGTACGAATCCCACTTGGCCTACATTACCGAAGCCACAGTCCCACGGATGCGTGACGGCCGGCGTAAACGACAGCACTAAGGAAGGCATGGACACGTCTGACGCAGCTTGGCCTTCGTTGCCGACGTCGCAGCGACATGCAGAGTCACTGTGCACGTCGGCAACAGTGAACACTGAATCAACGACTGACCAGTTGCCTGAAGAAGACAAAGCAATCGTCATAGTTCTTCAGTCACTCCTGGACACTCTTTCCATGATCGTCGGCAAGCTCAGATCACCATGCGCTCAGTCCGTAAAACGGGTGCTGGATGGTCTACGTCCAGTACTCGCAAGCCTTCAGTAGGCACCATTATTCGTCTACCTACAGTGCTACGTCATGCGCGCGAGATCCTGCGCTCAGTACTATGGAACGCAGCAGTGTCTTTTGTACGCTCTTTTCTTTCTATCTCTCTATCTTTTAATCCCTCATTCCCCTTCCCCCAGTGTAGGATAGCAAACCGGACGCGCGTCTGGTTGACCTTCCTGCCTTTCCTTCCTTTCCCTCTTCCTTCCTTCCTTCCTTCCTGATATGCCGTGCAAGCTAGAAAAAATGGCCCCACCTCCCCTACGGGAATCGTGAGGAAATGCGAATGCATTTCTTGCGCCGACACCGACTTCTGCCATCGCCTTGAGAGGCGCCCAGCCAGCGAGCGGTCGAGAGTGAGGCGCGAGCGGACGGGAGAGTGGGGCGCAGGGAGGAAAGAGAGCGAACGGCGAGAGAAGGAGTGGCGAAGCACTGCACCTACCCTCTCCACACTCTCTCGCACCACATGCTCCGGTTGCTAGGGGCGAGGATAAGCGCGCGCCCGCAGCTGTTGCTATGGTAGAGGGTGTGAGAGCGGAGAGATAACACCTGCCGGCGCGCGGACACCTCCTCAACCTATCCTCCTCCTCCGCGGACAACGCCGGACAACGCCGGACAACGCCGCCTGACATAGCCCGACTAAGAAATGCATTCGCATTTAACCCTTTCAGTCCCGAATTAAATATTTTCAATGTAAGCAACTAGCTCTTACATTTTGAGATGAGCATGATCGTGGTAGTCCTAAAAAACTGAAAAACTATTCGCTCACACTTTTCATAGAAGAGTAATTAACGTGTCAATTAATTTAACAAATAATTATTATTTAATAATCATTCCATAATTTTTACTTCATTTACTACATAAAATATTATTTACATAGGATAGCATATTGTCCAATAGCCAAAATTCAAATTACCGACACAGAACTAAAATTAATGCCCTATCTCTGCACGGTGAAAGAAGACGCTGCCTCAGCGAAATGCGCGAGCAGCACGACCGCTTCTGTAATTTCTTCGCTCAGACGTGACCTGCCTTTATTATATGTACCATGTTGACACCACATGTAGGGCAGATGCTAAATACGTGCTCTTGAGGAAGAACAAACCTTTATCTTTACCAGATGCTTGCTGACTGACCTACATAATTTATGATTCCAATTGGAATCACAGGGACTGAAAGGGTTAAAACAAAACGGGCGGCATGCAGATCGTACCTTTCGTCCGCCGGTATCCTAAATAATTTTGTGCCGGTGTAGCGTGAAGAATTTCGACACCACTCGGCACAGCACGATTTGTGCTGACGGCGCGAATCCATTCATGCGTCTGTTTCGCTGAACCTTTCAAGGGTTTCGCTGAAACAAACTTCACGGCGGTAAAAGCGGCCTTTGGGACACCGTACACCGTAGCATACATGGGCGCGCGACAAGAAACGCCTCTTTTTCGCCGTGAGAGATAGGACGACTGCTTAGTTCCCGTTTTCCACTCCGGGTGGCGCACGTATTTTCGCAATATTCAACTGCAACCTTTAGGTTCACTTGCGTATTAAAAACTCCGGAGTTAATAAGTAACCTGTTAATACATATAAAATGGAACAACAACGTTCATTTATGCTCGTGGGTAGTACAGCCCCCCATACATTAGGATCGCTGCGGTCATGGGACAGAAAAACCGCGAAGTTTCATCCCCCTGATTAGGTTATGTACACTGATAAACTATTTAACAGCGTATTGGCCGCGAGGAGCTACGGAGTCGCCCTCTATCGGGCGAGCATCGATTGCGTGCTAGGCAGGATACCGCCTGCGCGCGGCCCATAGGTTTTGCTGTCGGCGCTCTACAAAAACACCTCGTGGAAGCCCTGCAGAACATTTCTGTCAGTACTTTCGAAGCGGCCCATGTTCTTTACTGTCAAAATAATAATTTTCGACGAACAGAAAGGAGAAATAGTTTGCAGCAGTCGCTGTCTCTTTGCAGTAAACGAAGCGCCCGCTTCACGCGGTCACCGCTATGAAGACCCCTGAACCAGCTTGTTGAGTGAAATGTAGTCAGTCGATGAGTGCAAACTATGTGAAATATCTTGTTAGAGTAGACGGCCTGTGTAAACAAATGGAGCATAACAAAAGATGCCTCAAGCCAGCGATCGCATTTTTTAGGGGCGAAGCTCCTTAGGGTGTGGGTCTGTCCCTCCTCTGTAGTAGTTGTAGTAGTAGTTGTAGTTGTAGTAGGTAGGTAGGTAGCCACGTATAGTGGAATGTACCCACTCCACGTGATAAAGATGACGATGACGCAGTATAGTGGAATGTACCCACTACACGTGATAACGATGAAGTATAAGCGCGTTCCAGTACAGTGGAATGTACCCACTACACGTGATAATGATGACGATGACGCTGATGACCATGAAGTATAAGCGCGTTCCAGACCACATATTCTCTTTCTGCCATGGATCAAAAAACGATCGAGCTTCGCCCACTCATCATCATTCACTTCGTGGATATGGCGTGTTTTTTTTTTTCGGTTGGTATTCGTGTAGGTTTCAATATCATTTGACATGTTGCCTCGCACTGCATTTTGATCGGTCTTCTAAGCGAGCGATTCGGTCTTCTAAGCAAGCACTTCGAAATTGCTGGTCGAAGAAGAAGTGGTCTACGAGGCCATGTAATAGCATGCAACGCCAAGGAAAAGAAAGGAAAATACACTTACGTTAGCCAGACTTGTTCTGCAAACGCCGGCTGTGAACAAGGACCCACATGAACTTAAAATAGCGGTGAAAGAAAGAGAAGTCATTGCACCAACCTGCAGCTGCAAAGCAGGGCAACAACAACGCGTAAATAGTGAAGTGCAAAATTTTAATGCGCAGCATTATTTGATTAGTTGCCCAGCAATTATGGCAGTATGTCGTGTCTAACACAAACAGCGCGGCATCTTTCCAACATAAATAAATAAGGCTCCAAGATAATGCATGGGGTTGGAGAGGCCCAACTTGAGTTTGAGAGTGGCACAAATAAATTTGGGCTTTTTAAAAAGCACGTAGTGTTTGGCTTCAGGAGAACGCAAGATTGACTGAAAGACTGTTTTTGCCAACGTAAATGCAGCACACATCAGGCGAAGCATTTGATTCGCTCACTATGTACACATCCACCAGCAAACATCGTGTATGGCTTATGAAGGCTGTACACGATGCCTCATCAAACGGACAGATTGAACGTCAGCGTCCCGCGTCGGCGGTGTCAACACGAGTGATGCAAAAAAAAAAAAAAAACAATCACCACTTGGCGACGTCACCATATCACGTCATCATGACGTCAAAGATCGCCGAAATGTGACGTCTTTATGACGTCGCCATGACACCATAATACATGACCTCACACGATGACGTGGGCCCATCACGGAGGCAGTGCAAAACCGCGTTAGGTGCAGAGACCCTTTGGAGCGTGGCGGGGGAGAATCAATACATGGACTGATAAGGAGGAGTAGGTGGCTTTCGCCTTCCAGTTATCATAGGGAAATGCCCAAGGGACCCTGTAAGTTTTTAATCCAACGTATCTAAACAATGACTTCAGTATCTGCCGCCCATATTGTGGGCACTGAGCACGGGACCGACGATCAAGAGGCCGCACGGGAACGTTCTGAGACGGTAGCGCACCAGGTAAAGGGTAGCGCCTTTTCCATCCTGCAGGAGATAAGCACCCTACACGACGGGAAGCGCGCGCGAACGATCGTCTCAGTGCACGCTTTCTGCTACTCAACATCACAGCCCCGACACAGTAGCGAAAGTATTCGTAGCGGAAATGCTTGTTGCACACAGGACTCGTAGCTGATCGATGGCGGCTTGCCGGTTGTAACCTTCACAACCGACGCTTCACGCAGTTTCTTGTCCCACATGTACCGGGGCAGGCTGACACCGGGCTCCGGCACTGCGGCCTCGAACAGTAAGAGCAGCATGTTCATCGCCTTAGGAGGCAGCCACTTCTATTGCAATGGGTTCAGTTCTGTTCAAAATGGCCGAAAACATCCGCATTCGAACAGACCGCAGCGTAGGTGGAGCTCGAAACTCGTTTACAAAGCACGCGGCAGGGCTCCACAAGCAGTTGACGCGGCCGCTGAGACCACGTTATCCCTGCCAAGCACGTCACGCCGACGGTGGCGCCGGCGTTTCCAGTGGTGGCCCTCGCGGCCAATAAAGTGACACACATGCGGAGTTAAACTGACACCGGCAATAGGATGCCTCATAAGAGCACTTGATCATATAATTAAACGGCGGCACTGAACCTCTGGGAACCCGCAGGACAGTGAGGGGAACAAAGATGAAACAAGCGTTAGCAAAGCGAGGTATTGGGCTAGTTGGTTTTGCATGATCAAACTACTACGCTACAGTTACAGGGACAAAAGAAGTTAAGGCAGGACACACGTTACGAAGTGGACACGACAAGCGAAGTGGACACAATTTTGCGCTTGTCGTGTCCACTTTGGGACGTGTGTCCTCCATTGCTTTTAGATGTGAAGCATCTTATGGCGATGCTCAATCCGGTGGTGGTGGTGGTGGTGTGCGGCGTGACCACCCTTACTGCGCATGCACAAACCCTTTCAAAAAAAATAAAAATAAAAACCTCCTCTCCCCCCCTCTAGGCATCCCTCCCGGCGGCGACCACACCCTCACTGCGCATGCGCCTCCCCTCCTCTCTCCCTTCCTACGCTCCCCCCTCTCTCCTCTAGGCATCCCTGCCCGCGGCGTCCACACTCCCACTGCGCATGCGCGTCCCCCCCCTCTCTCTCCTCTCCTACGCTCCCCCCCTCTCTCGCCTCGCGACGCCGACGCCGGCAGCGTCTGCTAGCGAGTTTCTTGGTTGAAGAAACCGACTGCTCGCGCTGCACAACCGTTCACTGGCCACCCCGTATATATGGCGCTGGATCTTGACGTGCAAGGTGGTGCCGGTGGGAGATTTCTCCTGTGCGTTGTTGAACAATAAAAATTCGCAGCGTGCGCGCTAACTAGAAGCGGACTGCGGGTCTCTGTGTCCAGTCGGAGTCTTCTGTCTCTCATTGCCCATTAGCAGCGATTGGCATGTTCCAGTAGGAAACACCGGTCCATCACTTCGTGCTTTGCGCCTCCCCAGTTTTCTCTCCTGCGCAACGCCGCGATGAGCGCCAGCGTCAACGCCGCCGCCAGTGTAAGCGTTAGCGCCCGCTGCTTCGCATCTACACGTGGTTCCCTTTAGCGGGAGATGGTGTAATTTTTTGCAGCGAAAGCTGTATATGGCTAGGAGAAACGAAAAACCGCTCGGCATCTGTGTCACGAGCGGTCTCCATTGGCTGTGCTATCAGTTACGTCATTCTGAGCGCTTGCAGGGTCAAACGCTTGCAGCAACGGCGCGCCGAAGAAGCGGCGTTGCGGGCAGAACAGCGTCGACGTGATGATTGCGGGAGCGCGTTCGCCGGGGCGAACGCCCGCTTTGGGCGAGAGTTTCTCCAGCGGCACTTTGGCTTCGGCTGCAACGTCTGTGACCGCCTGTGGTTCGACCACAACCTGGCAACGATAATTGTGGAAGGCTTCAGTGCAGCGTCGGGTTGAATCCGCTGCTAAACACCGGGGCCGCACATATCAGCTTCGCTGGTTAACCATTTGTACGGAGTGCTTGGGCGGTGATTTTTTTTTCTCCCAGTAGCTGTAGCGTGGCATTTTATTCATAAAGATGAAACAAAAGCGTTGCCAGGGCTGGGGCGGTCGAGAGCGAAGCGTGTCCGGGAGTGTCGCGCACAAGCACTGCCGCGTAGCAATAGCGGGCAACTGCTGTCTACAAAAATGCCTCTCCCGCGCCACGTGAAGGTGCGGCCTAGAGACCAGTGTTGGTTGCATGTTTAGAAGCACCATAAAGGAATACCAAATAATAAAACCTTAGTTACATACAGCTAGTACTTGCCTAGCAGCATGGCTGAGATATACTTGTTACGAACGACGTACCGTCAGCAACGGCTTCTTATTTGGTCTCGTGTGTAACATGAAGCAGCGCGAAAAAGACGATGACAGGAACGGAGAATGAACACAATAATTAATGCCACTTTGCACTAGAGGTTCCAAGCCTGAAGGAAGTGCGGAATCGGGCAGCCTTCTTTGTTTCTCTTCGGTTTTCTTTTTGTTTCCTCTTCTCTTTCCTTCTTTTTCTTCTATTCCGTCTTTTTAACTTTTTTATTTATTTATTTCTATTTGTTTGTTCCTCTTTCTTTATCTATTTTTTTTCTTTCTAGCTCTTTTTATTTTTCTTCTTATTTTTTCCGTTTCTCTCTCCTTCTATTTCGCGCTTGCTTCCTCATTTTGTCTATTTTTATACGCCCTTTTAAAGTGCTCCGCACTTATCATCATCAATGCGCTCGAAGAACAAGAGGAAGAAGACTTCTCCTTCGTGTGAGCGCGTGCTTAGATGGCTATGCTATTCGTGGTTGTGCCTGCGTTACGCCAAGTGACGACGACAGTATACGATCACAGCATACGACAGCATATGACAAGCCGGCTGCATATGACAGCCCGGTGCGGCAGCCAGAATGGTGATGATTCGTCGTACCGGACCGCCCGATCGGACGTGGGACATGCGTCTAATCGGGTAGAGTTTGTCGTCACCGGATAAGGCCATAAATAAATTTACCTGCTACGTTTCTGCAAGGTTCATCGACAGCGCATCTTGCGCAAGAAATTTTGTGGCGCCGAGACTTTACGGGCATATGTGATTCGAACAGAATGTGCCATTATCAAGTTTCACGGGTATGACGGATTGTGTACTGCGTGATTACAAATTACAAGAGTTTTCGGAACTGTCAATTAACATACAAATATTTAGGCAGGTCCTTGTCTTTTTGTGTATCTAAGTGCAACATTGATGTAAGGTAGGTAAGCTGTGAATATAATGGCCCACATTGTAACGGTGTTCTTGTTTTGAGAACATCTTGATCAGCCTGAGATAACTGTGCTCCAGTTTCTCAAAACTGTACACCATTTGGTATATGAACTATCAGCTTCAAATGAAACCCAAACGCCAGCAAACATCAGACATAGTATAGTGCTCTCAGTACAGCACAACTCCTCCTCTATTTTTTTTCAATGCCAGTCGTGATGCGAAGCCACATAACGGGTATGGCTTCTTACATCACAGGTGCGTCCGAGAGCTTTCCCACGGAGTTGCGATAGACGCGCTTTACCTATCCAATATCATGCGTCTGTCAGATTTGTTCCTTCGTGCTTCGTACGCAACTGAACAAAAAATTACTTCATCTAACTTCCTTCGTGAGGCACCACCTAAAGGGTGCTCTCCCCCATGAACGCAAAGCACACGCGAATGCTAGGCAATGAGAGAGAGTAGGAAAGAGCTAGAGGGGAGGGGGGGTGAACGGCTAGATCGGGCGCATCTGGGTGGCATTGAAAAAATAGAGGAGGCGCTGGTACATCATCACCAGGTGACAGGCGCGCAGCACTCCACTTTTGCAGCACTGCGCATGTGTATACGGGGATGACTGGACGGCGCGCGCTGTACCATCGCTAATGCTTGCCGCCGTTCTGGTTTCGTTTGATGTCTGTAGTACTGCTGAATTACTTTGTCAAACGACAGGATAACGGTGGTTTGACACCTGATTGAAAAACAGTATTCAAAGTCAACATGTTCTTTTTCTCACGAGTTTTATTTCCTATGAAGATGGGGCTTGGTCATCAGTAGGCTTGATGATTTCCTTGACGACTTGGGTGATGATAATCCTCTCGGTCGCAGGAGGGGCCTCGGTGGCCGGCAGCAGAGGCTGTGGGAGAGGAGCCTCGACGCATGCGGCTCTCCACGGGAAATCGCACACGTTCAGCTTGCGGTTGAAGTTCAGTACACCAGGGCATTCGATGAGCTCTGGAACACCCTACGTTAGAGAAATCGATGTTGAATGAGTTTCCTTTCCAAACTTGTGATGGATATTTGCTAAAATTTGGCTCAAATACGAAAGCTTGTTCACTTATTAGAGACCAAAGGTCACAGGACCTCGAAGTTGCTATTAAAGGTGTTCTTCCGGACCCGCTCTAAAAAAAAATTGATGCACTCGCAGCGTTGTTCAGTCTCTCTCCAGGCAGCGAAACTTAGTTATGGCTGAAATGTGATTGGCTTTTTTACATTGGATACTGCAGGCGCTTTATATAAGGGATGGACAAGCACAAAAATTAACTGGAATATAAAGTATACGTTAATGAAAGAACTACCGATCAACATAGAAAAAAGAATATCAATGCATCATAAAATTTAAAATCCCGCAATTAAAATTTCGGAAGTCAATGTGGAAGGTGGGTTCTGGGTATATCATTTGTGAGCGAAAAAAGCACGTCTTGATAAATGTGTAACGTGCCGGCGGGCGCATGGAGCGAAAGTGCGATGAAAGCAGGGGCCATACTCCGGTCACAAGTTAGTCAGTGGCAAACTTGTCAGCGTGCAGGTTTGCATAAGTTTTAAAAAAGAGCCCTGTGCCTCCTCCTGGAGTATGTAATTCTTGCAGAATCTCTCACGTTAGCTATTGTAATCGTTACAAATTGACCCAATGGTAACGACAACGTTGAGACTATCGCCCCCCCTAAGAATGAATATGATGGACCAAACAAAATAGATCCTTGTTGGGGTTAACAAACTGAACTTTGAAATCGACTCTTCATTTGGAGCACGAGTCTTCGCAATTTAGCCGAAGATAGTGACCAACATGTACGCGGAAGAGGAAATAATTCGCACGCTTTAGCAGAATGTTTCTTCGTTCTTAAAAATTCGACAACTCGGCTTTAGGACTAATATAAAAGTGTGCTAAAGTACACGCTTACAACGCATCAAACTGAATGCAAAACCAAGAAATTTAATGGCTTGAGAAAGTCTAAAAAAGAATAATAAGAAAGTTGATAATAGATTCATCGGCGGTGCGGTTACGACAAGGCTGCTATAACTTGCATCGAGCACAACCACTGTGTAGGAAAACAGCAGTGATCATCGATGCCTTTCTATGCTTTTGGCAAATGTCAAGTGCGTCTTCTATGTAACCTATGAAGGTTTCACTGTTGTGCTTTGCTTGCGCGCACAACGCTGTTTTGCGCGCAGCTTGCAGACGGTGGATTAGCCGAACAGTTTAAGAAACATCTTCAACATTCGATATCTTTGGGACTTTCTATTGGTATTATCATAGTACAGTAGGGTCGCGCCAGTAATATAGGATATGACGCTGGCCAACGTGGCGGGGCCATCTCACTTGTTATGGGCACTGACACGTTCGTAAGTGGAAAATGGGTATTTGAACGTCGGTGTCTTCTGTACCAGTAAAGACTTTCGGATCACGTTGCCAAGCAAGATCGTTGCAGGTGACAGACCGGGGCAACGGCGTTGACGGATCTGCTCTGCCGATTCTAATGTCTGGAAGGGTTCGAAACTCCAGAATGGAAGCTCCATGAATCTCCAGTAACCACCATGAGTTGATGTGAAGTTTGCTGGCGTTGAGGCTCTGACAAGGCCGCACATAGTAGGAAGGTCGATCTGGTCAGTTGTGTCGTTTAATAAGGCAGCAGCGACAAGTGGTACGAACAGAGGATCGGCGATGCTGCTGGGTAGAGGCGTGCCCTCACACGGACCGTCAGCCTGACGGTCAACAGCCCGGCTTTGATCGTCAGGTTGACGGTCCGTGTGAGGGCACGCCTCTATCCAGCAGCATCGCCGATCCTCCGTCCACACCGTTGGTCGCTGCTATCTTATTAGACGACACAACTGACGAGATGGACATTGAAACTGTGTGCGGTCTTGTCAGAGCTGCAACGCCAGCGAACTTCACATCAACTCATGGTGGCTACTGGAGATTCATGGAGCTTCCATTCTGGAGTTTCGAACCTACACGCTTCCAGATATTTCCACACGCTTCCAGACTTCCAGATATTTCCCACCTACAAGCAACAGGCCTGAGACCTGTCGCGTACACGTCCTCTATTTCTTTTCTGAAGCTCACATATAATCTTACCTGAGAACAAATGTAGAATGTGGAACAGTTGTAGATGTTAGGGAATAGCGTGGCATTCACGCCTTTGTCGTCCACGATAGGGCACACCACGTGTTCGTCAAGAGGGGCCGCCGAGATACCCGCCACAGCGACGACCAATGTCACAAAAACTGGGACCACCACTTTAGCTTGCATGGCTAGGATTTGAGAGTTCCTGCAGAAAAGAAGAGTCCATAGAATCGTCAATGGCGTACTCCGCGTTGCGAACAATTAAACGTTCAGGATAAGTACATTTAAAAAGAATACTTTTGGATGAGTCTGCATGAGCTAAGGCTCCTGTAAGAAGTGTTGGATCATAAAACATGGCTGTTCACCTAGTTAAAAAACTACTGCGTCTTGATTTCGAAGGTAGATCAACCAAATAAACAAGAAATGGTTGTTCCCTCCGTCATAGGAATCGGTATAACACGAAAGTAGAACGTGTCCTTACAGAAGTAGTTGAATATTTACTGTACATTGATGTAAGAGAGCTTACACATTGTCTATTGGTCTCTGGCACCGTTTAACGTGGATGCACCCGCGTTGATGCTTGGAGATACATTTTTAACTCCACGACTTACGTCCATCATCAATGATTAAAGAAGCCCTTGTGGTAGCTCTAGAAGCCAACGGTGAGAGCATCATCAGCGAAAGAGGCGTAACAGAACAGCGTCGCTGATCGAACGCAGAACTTGGGATAAGATCGCCGTCCCGCTGCACGTTAAAAAAGTTATTGAAAACCACGGCTGGACCAGAGGGAAACGCAAAGCGCATCGTGTGTCCCCTGTAGCCCGGCCGCGATTTTTGTCGGGACGAGCGTAAGCGGGGAACACGGTGTAATTACATCCAGGCGAGGCAGGCGCACGTCGCAGAGCTATTTTTGGTAGGGATGGATGGTATGAGTGATGCTCACGCTTGGGCGCCACTTCGCGGTGTTTTAAGACGTTGACGAAATTGCGATGAACGCGTAGCAACGACGTGTTGCAGGAGCTAATTGCGGAGGCCACGTTCATGATTCCTTACTTTTCTTTACCGCTCTCAGAGGGCGACACTAGCCCAACGACCAAGAGCATTGCGAGAGAAAAGTGAGAGATATAAAGGACGCTTTTGCAAAGCCTCCAGAGTGTCTGACCGTGGCGCAGTGGAGAGCGTGTCCAGCATCTGTTGTTGTGAACCGAGAGGTCGTGGGTTCGACTCCCATTTGCAGAAGTTTTTTCTTTGCCATCTGATCGTGTACATTTTCATCTGATCGTGTACATTTCCATGACGGAAATACGTCACTGAAATCTTGGTGGACCCCGGCATAAAGCGCTTTCTCGTTAATAACGTTATGAACTATGCACCGCAGAATATTAATTATTCATGGGGAAGGTAATCGACTACCTTAAGGGCTTGAGCTTAATTTAATATCGCAGGAGTATACAAGATATTGTCACGGGGCTTTGGAAGTACTGGGGGTCCCTTTTTAAACCACCGAGTAACTGGCTCCTGAAATGGGCGCCCATCGAGGCTGGCTCTCGAGCGGAGAAAAAATGCGTGGTCTTTAATTTCTAGGGCGAGAGCCGTTCTTGCCCTCTACCCATCACACGCAGGTGGCATTATCCCCACTTCTCAGAAGCACTGACCCGTGTGCTTTTCGAATAATTTTATTCGTGTGCCGAATAAACTAGAATCTGTTAATATATGACCCTAAATCGAGTAGCCCCACTGGCCACCCTTTTGAAAAATAAAAGGCAGCATGACGTCAACTATGTAGTTGTGTACGTCTTGTTAGCCTTGTTTCCACAGCGCGTAGCCTATCTCTCGATGGAAAATATACAGAAGGGAATTTACATCATAAAACAGCAAGCAGAATTTATTGTGAGATTTTTTCCTGTAAGCGTTATCCCCTATTTATTAGTAGTTATGAGACCTATCACAAGTATCACGTAATCCAAGCATTTATTTCAATCGTGACAGACGGCACATCGCTTCTGAGAAAATGGGAAAGACTCGTTATATAGAAGGCCAATCTTCTTTGTTTTCTAATTGACGTAAACTTTCACGCATGCGGCGGAGTAAATTGCGAGAGTAAAATAAGGGTATGCCTAATACAAAAATGTGGCATACCCAATTATTAAAATTATTAACAAAAAGTTATACCTCGCTTATTTGTATTCATTTCCTGCAGATCGCACCGCTCTGTTATTATGATATCAGGGTGCGTTATTGCACGTTAATGGTACTAAGTGATACAGTCGAACCCACTTATAACAATACTCAAGTGCCACAAAAATGCCATTGCTATAACCGATAATTGCTATAAACGGGTTGCAGAAAGAAAAAGCAAAATAGGACGCTAGGCTGTTGTGAGAAGGCTATAATATTGGATGGGACATGCCAACAGACATCAGTGATAAGGATAACAATGCTGCCAATTTTTCGGACACGCTTGAACATTCTAACGCTTTCACGGGACCGCCGAAATCCTTATAGAACCAATGTATGACAACATGCGAAGCTTTGGGCGCTGAAACTTTTCCAAGTCTCAAGTTTTTACTCAAATTGCATGTCCGAAAGTGCACTTATAGAAGCCACCGCCGCTCCCCCCACCATAGCGCATTTTTAAAGTCAGCTTTGCCACAGTACTTTATCTCTGTGCGGTGAAGCATAATGCAAATTCGAAGGGGCGTGCGGCAAGTTGGGGTTGTGGGCGGGGGGGTTCAGTAGCTTGAATTTCTCGTTTTCTTCTTTCTTTAGAAGGATTTCGTGTCCCGTTACCTTTCGGCAGGGACACCAAACAGCCAGAATTCATTGTTATAACCGATAATGCGGCATGCGGGCATCGCTGTAAGCGGGTTATTTCACCATAGAAAACATACAAACGTTGACGGTGCAGCATCTTCTCATTGTTATAACCGATATATCGTTAAAACCGGTATCGTTATAAGTGGGTTCGACTGTACACGTATTTGCACGGAAACTGGCCTCATCACCTTCAAGTGATACGTTTGAGACGAAAAGGGAGGGTTGTATTTGTTTATACTCACTCAGTGCTGGTTGTGCAGGGGTGCGTGCGGATCGAGTGTGCCTCGGTCGGTTCTGACCAGACGTCTTATGTGCTGCGTACACAGCCCGGCTGACGAGCAGTTTATGAGACTGCGCGTTTGATAAGCAGTCCACGGCACCATTGGTCTGAGGGTTGTATAATGGCGCCTCTTGTGACGTCATGAACACAAACATTCTATCGGTCAAAAGTCCGTCCCGCAGTGGGTCACCGCAGAGCGACAGTTACATCCGAGTTTCCCATGCCGCGATTGCTTCTCCTCCAATTGGCAGAAGCCGCCGGTTGTCAGTTATTGTTCGTCGCAGTTGGTTCAAGTTGCATCTTTCTTCGCTCGAGGAATTCAAGAGAGGGTTGTATGTCCCTGGGCTACATTGACACGTGTGCGGAGTTCCAAAGATAAGCCTGGGAAGCGAGGACGTTTGATGTCAAGGGCGAGCGCTACGAAAACACGCTGCCTCTGTAGCAAGCTTGACTCTTCCCTCTCGTGATTTGCATTATGAGGATATTGCTTGAAGACGTGCTGTAAATAACAACTGTAATTTGTGTCCAACAATCTGGGGACACACTATGGCGCCAGTGCATGTCGCGTTGTGTTCGGCAGTGTTGAGCAGAATATAGCGCAATGAACAATATGAGAGTTCCCGTTACAATAGGTGTCTCTTACTCTGATAAGCTGCTAAACGAAAAAAAAAAAAGAAAGAAAACGTCATATAACGCTGAAACCACTCTGCATATACCGCTTTTTTTTTTTTTTTGCCGTGTCATTCGGGACATCAAATGTGTTTAGCTGTAGTATGAG
>JALIZH010013355.1:0-133979 GCA_030522465.1 Rhipicephalus appendiculatus | reverse complement strand
GAAGATCGGCGAAGAACAGGAGTGGTCAGTTCTTTCGAACAACTCTCGGAGGCGTCACCTTTCTGCACCGTAGCAAATAGGGACATCCAGTCGTTGTGTCGCTAGACTCCAGATGACGCTGGGCTACGCATGCTGTGGGGGAACTAAGGAAACGATGGAACATGTACTGATTGAATGTGGCGATATCCACCCAGATATACGTGTGGACACGAGTCTACATGAAGCCTTGGGTTTTAGGGACAACAATGGAAAGCTGAACACGTCCGCGATAGAAATAAGTAAGAGACGGTTAGAGTATTGGTGGCAGAAAAGTAGAGATAAAGGACAAAAAAATGAAGAAGGGGGAAAATAAGGTCATTCTGCCTTAAGAAGCAGAGAGATGGACCGTGAACTTATATTTTTCTTTGCTGTAATAACATAGATTTAATCAATGTAGATAAGGCATTAGGCCACCATAAAAAGAAAGTTTTTTTTCGAGCCTGGTGGCAGACATGTCACCGCCCCGTTATAAAGGGGACGCTCATAGCATCCATCCATCCATCTCCGCAAAACGTTGGCGGCCATTTTGTTGTTTTCTAGCATAGACTTTCCTTGCGTTTCCTTAATAAGAAGGCTCTAGCACAGTGGACACCTGCAGCGCGCCGATCAAACACGAAGGAGTAACAACTGTGACAATTGTTAGTTCAGGTTCATCCTGTGTATACCGGTGCGTTCTTTTCGACCGTCCTTCTTTGTGTTTGAGCAGCATCGTGTGATTGTGGAGCTGTGACAGTTGATACTTCGCACTCGTCCAGTGTTTGTTCTTTTCGTGCGTCCTCTGTGCTTGAGCGACGCTCCGCAAGTATCGAGTAGCTTCCTGTAAATCGTTTGACATTCTAATCTGTTGCTATCGCTTTCATTGTTTCGCCTTTTGCGGCGAAACTGTGACCTTTTAACATTACCGCGTTATCGCAATACCGGATTGCGCTTGGCGTCGTACCGGAAAGCATGTTTTAGCAAAGCTTTAACTTACGTAAACGTTTATGTTCAGACGCAAACGTATACCCTTACGTTTGCGCGAACCATTAAGGTGGTGATGGTAACTGCATACAAACTATATTTTATGTAGACAACACTGAATCATCGCCGCGGTAAAATCATGAGAGGTTTATATCGTGTGCAGTGGCCTGGTATACGCAAAGGGGTGTAGGAATATCAGGTTACCGGACTATGGCGTCGACATCTCTTGAACCACAGTCATGGATACGTTTGTTTTCGCCTAGTGTCTTTAAGGCAAAATAATAATTAACAAGGCAAATCATTCCTACTTATGCCGCTGCTAGGCATTTACACCGGAAGTAGAATGCACGACGTTCCTGCGGAGCACAGTTCAGGATTAACCTGCCTCTGTTGACGCTTGGCTTGTCTTCGTATGAGTCGAAGCTGCGGGATCGCCAGTCTTTGTCGGCACTCAGTTTGCGCCTGAGTCTTACGAAGTTGAGGGTTACCGCGCATTCGCTGGCGCTTCGCCTCCTCCTCTCTCAGCCGTAGCATGGGCAAACGTGCACTGGCTTTGCAAACGTGCCGCCCTTTTGGTCTACACGGTGAGAAAGATTACCTTCGTTTGTGATGCAGTGGCGCCCTCCCTTGAACTATTTGGACACTGCCTTGACCTATAGCGCCCTCTCTTGACGTATTTTGGTATTGACTTCACCTTTACGGCCTATCTTGGTACTATGAGCCTGACGCAAAGCGACTACATTGGAAGGAAGCATTGGCCCCTAAAGTGCTCCACACTTAAATGCGAGTTGGTTCAGAGTACAATGTATTCTGTGCTGAGGAACAATGATACCCTCTCCCTCCTGATTTTTTGTTCAGCGACATGAATTCACAGCACTACGATAACGGCCGCATTCCTTAAAGGGGCGTTAAAAAGAAAAGCGATTTTTTTATATTATTAAATTACTCTCCGATTTCCAATATCACTACGCTTGCCGCACGTACAGGCCTGGAAAGCAAGAAAACACGCAAAGAGAACATGCCGGTGACGACGACACCTTGAAATTCCCGCACCAAACGCCGTGGCGTCATAGAATTTCAACGGGTTCTGATAGGTCCTACATATTAGCTAATGAGTAAAAATGAAGTACATTGTCTTCTATGGGGCCATAAATTTAACATACGAAATTTCAGAAAATGTTGTTGAGCCAATATCACCGAAATATGAAAAATACACTGAAATGCGTAACGTCGTACGCGAAGGTTTCGGCGCCATATTTAAAATAGAAATTCTGACTTTAGTTTTCTGCTCTGTAATACGCCTAGGAGATTGAAATTAACGGACATTAGAGATGTCAGCGCACATTTTATCAAAGTAAACCAATTCATTGTTTCACTCTAGTGTCCATTTGAAACCTGCCATTTTGGTTTATAAAAGAGGCGTACGCTTCCGAATTGTCTGCACTCTACAATGGGAGGCCTATATGCAGCTATCGCCGAACAAATGTAAACGCTCATGAAGTAGGCGTAGGCACAGAGAAAAGCCTTTCAAATAAAGAAATGCAGCGCCACTACTGTGGGAACCTGAAGAAGAGCGTCACATAAAAACACCCAGCAATTCCCGTTCGTAGAGTACCCGCTGCTGCGTTTACCAAACTGTCAATGACGTTAATCGTTTAGGTAAATATGTAGTTTCCCCGACACGAGTAGAATCTTGTTGGGACGATTCGCCAACTCGTTGTGCGAGATGTGGGATACTTTTACATGCGCTTTATCGATTTCTCCTTGTTATGGCAGTTGAGATACTTGTCGTCTGCAGCGAGTTCCGTCAGGTTGTTTCCCCCTTCAGATGTAGCCGGCGAATCGCCGGAGGAGGAGAAATCGCGTGCTTGGGGAAGCGGTGGCAGCCTTTTCTGCTCGGCGCAGGAGACAACCGCATGTTTCCGAAGGATTTTCGGCGAACTCAATTTATTGCGATTACTTCTTCGTTATATTTATTAACGATATTATTTGAGACCTCGTTCGTTTATTTTAACGCGGTTTTGAGCATTGGCAGCCTTGTTATTCACCTCTATCGGTCACTTAATTTTGAGCGCCAACAACCCACATGATTTTCATGGATAAACGACAAG
This sequence comes from Rhipicephalus appendiculatus, assembly GCA_030522465.1. NCBI lineage: Eukaryota > Metazoa > Arthropoda > Arachnida > Ixodida > Ixodidae > Rhipicephalus > Rhipicephalus appendiculatus. The sequence goes on along the minus strand of JALIZH010013355.1, from coordinate 130,869 downwards.
CGGGTCGCCTAAAGTGCTAAGAACGTAAAAGGCAGACGATTGATAGCATGTTAAGGCGAAAGCCAGAGATGCCTCATTAAACGCGAAAATTCACCGTCGGCGTCGTCGTCAACGAGAATGATGAAAAAATTATCACGTGATCACGTCACCGTATGACGTCACAGGTCACCAATATTTGTTACGCCCTCATGACGCCTCTATCATATGACACGAGGACGTCATCACGTTACACCGTTACTGGGTAACAATCGCGCCGATCCCGTAGGAACTGCAGAATCACGTGAGCTGCAGAAATTTCCTGATGCCTCCGGTTCCTGAGGCAGTGCAAAACCACGTTGAATGCACAAAGTTTTCAATGGGGTGGGGGGGGGGGGGGGATCAGTGCAGTTTACTAAGAAGAAACAGCTGGCTTTCTCGTTCCAGTCGTACCAGGTAATTCGTAACGGATCATGTAACTTGTTTATCCCGATATGGGAAAGAGAAACAAGCCGTCCCCAAAAAAATTACGGTAACTCAGAGTAAGGTACTATTGAATGGTGGAAACATGTGTGTAGCATTCAATGGTTGACGATAATGGAGTGCTATGCACTCTGCTGTGGGAGAGCGGTGAGCCGTCCTTAAAACCAAGGTGTGCAATTTTGTTCTGAATGAAAGACAAACTCCTGAATGGAAGAGCTGTCTGCAACTGTGCCAATGCAACAAGTACGAGATGAATGAACAAGAAGCCCCCCAGAAGCCCCCCTACAGTGAACGATTCAGAAATCACGTTTTCGTTTCGTTAAGCGGATTCATTCCATTTGAATTCCACTGTAGTGCCAGTGTATTACGAAGTAACGAACTTACGTGTCGAAGTATCGATTAAAAGAAAGAGCTCACGTCTAGAAATATTCTCTCGAATGACACATACGCAAGGTAACTTTTATTTTAAACACGTCTGTTATTTAGCTTCATAGGAGATTCTGCAGTCAGGCGTACGTTGGCTTGCATTCACAATCGATGTCGATGACGTCGTTGCGTACCAGCCGTCACAGCCGCACAAGCCCCTTTGACCAGTTTCACAAGAATGAAAATTATCACAGTTTCACATTGGTGGCGCCAAACTTGAAGGAACAACAGACCTGGGCGGTCTTCTTTGGCGTACTTAAATTAACAGCGCAAAGAACGGACGCCGCACAAACACACAGGACAAGCGCTAACTTCCAACTGAACGTGCATTTATAAGATGCTCTCGTATGAATAAAATTTTCAGTTGGAAGTCAGCGCTTGTCCTGTGTGTCCCGCGTGCGGCGTCCGTTCTTTGCACTGTTGAATTTAAGTATGCATAACCAACTAGCCCAGTCAGCTACATTCTTTAGCGTACCAGCCAAGCCTAGCCTAGAGAGAGCCTGTTAAGCCTAGAGATGGGCACAGAGCAGGGGTCTCAAACTCACGTCACCTTGAGGGCCACAGTCTCGGAAACTTAGGCCCGTATTCACAAACGCTACGACAGGGGCGTAGCCAGAAATTTTTTTTCGGGGGGGGGGGGGGCACCACCTTGATTTCGGGTGGGGCACCTCCTTGAAATGGTCATTTTTCGCTCTGTATGCCATGGCGAAAAAAAAATTTCGGAGGGAGGGGGCACGTGCCCGGTGTGCCACCCCCTGGCTACGCCACTGCTCCTCGACTCAAAACTCGACCTCAAGTGATCCTTGAGACTCTTTTCGCGTTGCAGAAACGCGAAGCGAAACAGACCTCAAGGATCCCTTGAGGTGGAGTTTCGAGTCGAGGAGCGTTTGTGAATACGGGCCTTAATCCCGCAATGGCCGGGACAGCGAAGAAGGTTGAAGCGGGAGGGAGGGGGGGGTTACGAATTTGAAAGAACGCATTTCCCATAGCTTATATATGCATAATTTGTGCAGGAGATCTGGCGTGAGGAATCGAGAAACACATCGATGGTGCACGTCAGAATGACTTACATCTGAGCGCCGATTATGCAATATACTCGTATAGATTTAATTTCCGTTGTGATGTTTCAACGCGTGGTGGCCCCAAGGGGTGCCGTACGAGAAAATACCGTTGAGACCAGACCCGTCTCTATAGCTTACTCGTACAAAGCGTAAAGCCGCGTTCAGACTGCAGCCGCATCTTTCATAAATTTTGCAAAGCGTAACAGCTGCATCGTCCGTTTGCGTAGCTAGCTACCACGTATGTTCCCATTGATTTTTCCGGTACGATACGTTTTTTTACGACGCGCCAATCACCACACTGAATATGCGTTGCATCCTCGCTACAATTGTTGCAGCCTAGCAAGGTTCGCGTGTTTGGCCTGGGCTGGTTGAGCTAAACGGGAGACGCGACGAGCGCTCTCGTTAACGCACGTCGCGTCTGCCCTCTAGTCTGGCAAACCAACTGCACGCACACGCTGCTGCATGGCTTTCAAGACGCGCATGAAGACGCGGAATCTGGGGAGGCCGGAAGCCCCGCGAACGGAAATTGAAAATCGAAACTGCTTTGCCCATTGGTCGTACGTAACGGTCGCATCAGTAGTTGTCGTAAAAGTCGCGGGACCCGCCAACATTTACGCCCTAAACGTTTCGTAATTTACGCTAAATGCAACAACGTCTGAACAAGCTTATTACGTTGCTTGCGCTTACGCTTACGATCCTTGCCGAGGATCCGTACGTAGCGCACGTAGTCTGAACACGGCATCGTAATAGGCGAGTAAATAATGGGGGGTATCACTTAGCGAAGCCACAAACGTTTTTAGGGGCGAAGCTCCTCAGGGTGTCGGTCGTTCCCTCCTCTGTAGTAGTAGTAGTATGTATGTAGCCACCTCTAGTTTATGAATTGCTCAATAGATGGCGTTGCGTGTATATGTACTTGGAAATAATATCACTAGATGGCGTTAGTGGTTTTTTGTACACGTTGATGATTAAAGATGATAGATGGCGCTGTTATAGCGGAGGGCTCGGAAAGGTGCTGCAGCGCGCGCTCGCCGACAGGACCCGCTCCTCCTCGACCCTTTAGTATAAACACGCCCGATCTCACGTCGTTGATGATGTACTGGGTAGAATTCACGGAAGATTCACGGTTTACCGATGAACCTCCGGAGCTTCGCCCACTCATCATCATTCACTCCATGGATATGCTGTGAATTTATTCCTCGTGAAGGCCACGGGCCGCTAGCTAAACGTCCGCATGCGGCCCGCGTGTCGCGTGTTTGACACCACTGACATAGAGGGACATGAACACAGAGAGGGGCCGTTAATCCTGGGAACGCTATGTCCTGGCTTTCGCTCTGTTTATTAACAGAGAGGCTGTTAGAACTGTAGATAAAACTTATTACCGGAGAAAACTATCTCCCATCGAAAACGGGTATGTGGCACAGAAGTTGGGCAAATCCGAGTACTCAACACTGGTCCACTAAAAATGAAGAAGGCTAACAGTTAGCCCAATGAATGGGTGCGAAGCGACGGCGGCAAGCCGAAGACCCCGAGTAAAGCCGCGTTCAGACTGCAGTCGCATCTTTCATAAGTGTCGTATCGCGTAACAGCTGTATCGTCCGTTTACGTAGCTAGCGACCACGTATGTTCACATTGATCTTTCCGGTACGATACGTTTTTTTACGACGCGCCAATCACCACACTGAATGTGCGTTGCATCCTCGCTACGTGTTTGGCCATGGCTGGGCTGGTTGAGCTAAACGGGAGACGTGACGAGCGCTCTCATTAACGCCCGTCGCGTCCGCCCACTAGTCTGGCAAACCAACTGCACACACACGCTGCTGCATGGCTTTCAAGACGCGCATGAAGACGCAGAATCTGGGAAGGCCGGAAGTTACGCGAACGGAAAGTGAAAACCGAAACTGCTTTGCTCATTGGTCGTACGTAGCGGTCGCATCGGTAGTTGTCGTAAAAGTCGCGGGCCCGGCAACGTTTACGTCCCTTACGTTACGTACTTTATGCTAAGCACAACAAAGTCTGAACATGCTCATTACGTCGCTTGCGTTTACGCTTACGATCGTTACCGAGGATCCGTACGTAGCGCACGTAGTCTCAACACGGATTAAGTACAACAATAGAATACTAGAGAACGAGGAAGGCTACGGCGGCTGCGAGAAGACCCCGAAGCGATGAAAGTCCTGCGCCAGGCACGACGCGCCCGTAGATCTGTGTGAGGTGCGAACGCTCGGTTTCACCTCGAGTTTTTCTGTCTTTCTTCATTTGTCGGGTTAAACCTTACACTAAATGACGCGACGCCACTACTGAGAAATTAGAGGAAGTGCGAAGCACGGTCCCGCAGCGATTCCCGTTCGTAGAGTTCCCACTGATTTGTTTACCAAACTGTCGATTACGTGAATGTTTTAAGTAAATATGCAGGGTTTCCTCGACAGGAGTATAATTCTTGTTACGGAGATTCGCCAACTCGGTGTGCGAGATGCGCGTCACTTTTTGATGCGTTTTTCGGCTTCCTGCTTGTTACAGCAGTTAAGGCTGGTTCACACCGGCGACTAGCACCGGTCGCGCGACCATTTGCGACTGGCGACCAAAAAACCGACTGAAAGCGACCGATGTTCACACCGGCAGAGGCTGCATGCGAGCGACCGGAAGTCGCAAACCCAGAGAGTCACGTCCGGAATCTCGTTATCAGCGAGCCAAGGGAGCGCAATAAAGAAAAAATGCCCCCACCTCCCCGAAGGGAATCGTGAGGAAATGCGAATGCATTTCTTGCGCCGACACCGACTTCTGCCATCGCCTTGAGAGGCGCCCAGCCAGCGAACGGAAAAAAAAGAAGAAAAAGCGACGAGCCCGGTTGTAAACAAATGCTGACGTCACTTCTGGGCTTCGCTGATTGATTCCAGCCGTCCTGCGACTGCAGCGGCGCGACTGAGCAAAAGCAGTCGCTTTGCGACCGAAGCGACTGTTTGCGACTGTTTGCGAACCAGTCGCAAAGCGACTAACTTGGTCGCGCGACCGGTGCTGGTCGCCGGTGTGAACCAGCCTTTAAGATAGGTGTCGTCTGCACCGAGCTCCGTCAAATTGTTTTCCTTCCATATGTAGCCGGTGATGCGCCGGGGGAGGAGAAATCGTGCGCTTGGCGAGGCTGTGGAAGCCCTTCTTTGTGCGGCGCAGGAGTCACCCGCTCGTTGAGGAAAGGCTTTTTAGCGATATTAAATTTAATTAGCTGAATTACTTCTCGGTTATTCTTCTTAATTACGTTATTTTAAACCTCGTTCGTTTATTTTAACCAGGTGTTGAGCATTGCTAGGTTTGGTTATACCTGTATCGACAACTTGACTTTTGAGCGCGACCACGCCACGCGAGACCTTTGGATGGACGACCAGCTGGTCCCCTCAATTGCTACGCACTTAAAAGGCAGATGACTGACATCATGTTACGGCGAAATCCTTAGATGCCTCACGAGAGGCGCGAAAATTGACCGTCGTTATCGTTGTCAACAAAAGAGTGATGCCAAAAAACTATCATCATGTGATCCACGTCAACCCTATGACGTGATCACGACGTCCCAGGTCACCAGATTTGCTACGCCGTCATGACGCCACTATCATATGACACGATGACGCCATCACACTACACCGTTACTAGGTAAAAAAAAGTGCATCCGTTCCCGCAGGCACCGCTAAGCCACATCATCATCATCATCATCATCAGCCTGACCACGCCCACTGCTGGGCAAAGGCCTCTCCCATATTCCGCCAATTCACATGAGGTGTGAAATTTCCCTGATGCCTCCAATCCCTGAGGCTGTGCCAAACCTCGTTGTGTGCAGGAACTTGGAAGTTTTCGAGAGGGAGGGGGGGAATCAATGCCGTCTACTTAGAAGAAATAGCTGCCTCTCTCGTTGCAGTCCCCTTAGGGAAATGCGTAAGGGATCCATGGGACTTATTTATTGCAATGTGGGAGAGAAACATGCCGTCCTAAAAATTGTTGTAACTGAGCAATAAGGTTGGATGGAATGCTGCGAACATGTGGTTGCCATAGTATGATTAACTATAACTGAGTGCGATGCACTCTTCGGTGTGAGAATGGTGAGCCGTCCCTGAAGCAAACGCGGGCAATAGTGCTCACAGCGAAATATGGACTCATCTACGCGGGAGCTGCGCGCAACGGCGCCTATTCTACGAGTGCTTACCCCACCTACCAGCCTAGGAAACTTCTAAACGGTCACCAATAATCGTTGCGTAAAGCAATCTTATTCTATTTGAATTTCGCAGGAGTTCCAGTGATACGCTGAGTGATAACATACGCATCTAAAGCATCGGTTTAAATAAAATACCCACGTTTTCATTTATTCTCTCGAGTGACACATGGGTCACGTAACTTTTAATATAAATGCGTCAATTATTCAGTTTCGTAAGAGATCCTGCATTACGGCCTACGCTGGTTTGAAATTAACCGTGAATTGCGTTAATACAGAGATGAATGAATGAAACCACGTTTATAGGAGCTGGTATTTCTGTAATCACACATGCACCAGTCCGGGTTAGGACAACAAGTAGTAGTAGTGGTTTATTATAAGGAAATGACGTTTATTTCTGCAGCCCAATAGGGAGCACGGCGCAGCGTCAGGGGAAGGGGAAGAGGGAAATAAAGAAGATAGTAGAAAAAGAAAAAGAGAAACGGACAGGGTCTCGTCCATTCATGGGGGAGGCCGATGGTGAAGTGATGCCAGCAAGTGCTGGGCGCTCATCGGAAGTTGGTGATCCCGGTCACCTCCACAAACTCCAAGAGGCTTTGGAGAGCCCGGAGTTTGGGAGGCGATGGGAACAGCAGTTCGTCTACGGTCGTCGCAGGGAGTCTCTCTTGTCTGTAGGCGGTGGTAAGCCTTGAGCGTTCCTCTAAAAAAGAAGAAGGCCTTAGCTCTGTTCCCTTTCCACTCGCATTGTCCGAACACGCATGAGGCGGCAAACGTGTTCGGACAGTCACCGCGATACGTCGCAGAATCGCGCGTTCGTTGCGCGTCCGCAGAATCGGCGTTCCCCGTCGCGACTTTGCCGACGCGCATCTCTTCACCGTTCCGTTGCTCGTGTTCTGGGTGTACACGTCACGACCACGTGACATCTGGTGGAAGTGCTGGATATTCATGTTCCGGACGCCCCCGTCAAGTCGTGAACCCAGCCCCAGTCGTGAAGGAGACGTCGACGCCAACCTCGATCAGCGAGCTAGCCGCAGGCAACGAGGGCTACATCAAAGAGTTCGGGCCCCTACCGGATGAGACTCGAAAGACCAAGGCCACGACCACTACTGCGGCAACTATAACAGCCACTGTACCAACACCCGCCACGGTTATTGATGCAGCAGGCAAGGGAGCCACCTGACTTTCCGCGGATCATCGTTTGAAGACACGGAGACTTGGCTGGAGACGTACGAACGAGTGGTCACCTTCAACCACGGGGACTCGGAAGAGAAGCCAGAGAAGCTGCGTCGCGTCTACTTCTACCTGGAAGACGCGGTAAGGACCTGGTTCGAGAATCGGGAATCTGCACTTCAAACCTGGGATCTCTTCCACGGCGCCTTGCTAGACAAGTTCACGAGCGTCGCCCGCAAAGAAAGGGCCGCTTCTTTGCTGGAGACACGGGCACAACTACCAAACGAGAACGTCACCATCTTCACGGAGAGTGCAAGAAGCAGAGAGTAGAATTTGTCGTATCGGCCTGGAGACGATCATCAGAAAACGGTGCCCTGGTTTATGGGGTTTAAATTTCCAAAAGCGCCTCGGACTATGACACATGCCGTAGTGGAATTCTACGGGAATTTCGCCCACCTTGGGGTCTATAACGTGCGCCTCAATTTAAGCGTACGGGCCTCTAGTATATCACCTCTATCAACATTTGACCGCCGCAGCCGGGATATAAACCGCGAATTTCGGGTTAGCAGCCGGGCACTCTCAGCCAACCCGGCCACTTAACTACCTGAACATGAGAATCAATTTTTTAATGAATCACTCTGGTGTGGGGCGCATGAGATCTGTTGGTCAAAGATTAAAGGGATCGCAAAAGGTTTTTCAAAAATTTTGAATGGTATCTGTTTTCGGAATTACGGCCCTCCATGCAATAAAATTTCTTTCGTCGTTCTGGTTCATTTAATAGCGATAAAAGCACAATTTCACTTTCCCTGAATGCGTTCCCGTCAAGTCTACAGCTCACGCCATTCCAAGCAGCCATCTTGTGCGAGGTGGATCGCGTATGGCAAAGACGCCAATGAGCATCTTTTGCGCGCACTCGCAGGTACGCTGGAGTTACGTGTTGCTTGATGTACAAAGCCTACATGCAGGTCTACATGCGCTGGCGTCACCCAACAAGTGCGTATGGCTACCGGTGGCGCCGCATTGTAGTTTTAGGAGCTCAAGAATGCTAGGATTTCAAGCGAGCGTTATTAAATAGAGACTGAATATTGCGGCGAAATAATTCGGAATCGGCATGCCCGATGTTTACTGAAGCAGTAAAAATTAAAACCGGGGAGCTTCATTTTCTTTTCAAGACCATTTTAATAATTTACAAATGCACCATTTACGTAAGTAGAACTTCGAAGGTAGTAGGAAAGACGATTGCAAATTCTAGCTTTAAAAAAAGACTAATAAGTTTGGCAGCGTTATATTATGTACAATGAAAATGCCAAATTAAAAGATTTGGAAAGCAAACGAAATTATTTGTCTCGGCCTTTGACGTTATACTGATGCATCAATTTTTTCAACAACTAGAAGACCAAATCAGCGCAGTATAACTTGCGAAACGGGTCATTTTAGCGTAGAATACACAGACGCGCTGTTGGCGCAGTAACTTTGGCTGAAATAAGAGCTTTTGAAAGTTCATGATAGTTTTCGAAGGTTTAGTGTATAAGTGCCTCCAGTGTTTGTGTACACTTGTTCAATAAACTTTCCTTTCCTCCAAGATGACTTAGCTATGCGCTCTACTCAGAATCGTTTGCCAGTTGTTCAAAACACACTGCGTGGCGATTCGTATTCTGTGCTTTTTTAAAGACGATAGTCTTTCTTGGGATACTTGAACGCAGAAATTTTGGTCTGTCTGTTCTTTTGTTTGTCTGTCACACGATTCAGCCACTTGGCCAAAGGTGAAGCACTTGCTAAACGCCCAGCCATCTTGAACTGGCAGCTGCATTGATACTTGTGAACATTGTCGATCAAAAAGCAAATATTACACATATCTCAGGCGCAACATCAATAGGTAAGTATTAGGTGGTGTGTTGCTTTACTAGAAAATACATAAATACGTAATTCTAAAGACCCTAGTCTTTCTTAGGCTGCGCTGAAAATTCAGGCTGCCTCGCAAAAGCGCGAAGAGACCGTCGTCTGTCTCCGAGGTCGCGCGAAGTGCCGCGTGTTTCATCCAACGCACAATAGCTTTCGCACTCTGGCCCCGTCGCTGCAAACAAGGGAAGCTCTTTTCGCGGGCGCTGTACGCGACTTCTCGGCTTTTGACGCATTTGACTCAAACACATAAGGGCACTTGCTTCACATTCGCCAATATCAGTGCATTTTCGAGCCTACTCTCCGCAATCAACGTAAAGGGACACTAAAGAGCAAAACGACTTTTCTCGTGCTAGTAAATTGCTCTTTCACGGTACCAAAAACACCACACTTGTCTCGAGAAGACGCTTGGTCATGCCAGGACGGAAATGGTACGACAACAGCATCACGGGTGGCCGCGGATGAAACCAGGACTCATGTAGTACGGCCGGCAGACGACTTCATCTTTCGACGACATTTGCATCAAAGCACGCAGATACGCGGCCAATTTTTTTTGAGGCTAGCGTTTCTGTTGGCCTCATCAAACGCGAACAGTGGCCGTTGCTGACATCAAAGTGAGGGATGTATATAAATCCTCATGTGATGACGTTACCAAATGACATTTTCATAGCTTTAAAGGTCCCCAAAGTTTGTCACGTCATCATTATTTCACATGCTATGTAATCACATGACACCGACGCTTGGTCCCGGGTAGGCCGATGACGGAGGCACTACAAAACCAAGTGAGCTGCAGATTGTCAATTCGAACAGCCCTAGATGCAGCGCAAAACCACGCTATCCTTTGACCAATCATGTTCAAGCCTCCCCCGTCCGGTCATATGCTAAAGGCAGCATGTGAAAGGGATCTAGTAAACAACCTTTTGGACGCAAGAAACAAGCTGCATGCCATGTTTCACCTTGCGACCATACCTGCACAGGCTACCTTTGTTACTTGCCCACCTATTAATTGCTTCGAAAATTCTCGGAAGCTTACTCTTCTACGAAAAAAAGCAATATTGGCCAGGTGGGCGATGCTTCAACATTAGGTTGAGAGAGTGTCGTACTTCTTTGAAGGGATTCGCTCATTCGCACCTTGCCTTTCGCTGTCGAGATTGTGGCTGCCGTGCGGCTTTTTGAAAGTTCGACTCTGCTCTTGCGACATCCTTAAATGTTATCGCGAGGATTAATAAATGCATACTTCATACGAAAGAAGGGAACCGATTGTGTGAGCCAGCCCTACATTTCGTTACTTGATAACAAATTCGCCCTATTTGGGTTATGAGTAAACATTATGTATTGCCATGTGCCAGTGAGTTTGTTTGCGTTGTGCTATATAACATTGATCATTGCTTTCTTCATATCTGAGATTCCTTGATGATTGGCTTTGTCAACCGTTTCCCATTTTAGATGCGCATTTAACCTTTCTTTGTATTTTTGATAATCTATTGTGCTCGCCTGAGGTGGGATTGGCCCCGTTTCGTCGGCGTTATATATGTGTCATACAACCAATAAACATCAATTTATAGCCAGCACCATGTTGCAATTATTTTTTCTGCCTGTCGTCTTCGTCTGTAGCGCTTTTAGGCGGTATGAAGCTATACCAACTGCCCAGTGTCTTTTCTTAGGGACCCAGTGCCTTGATGCCCAATTCTATAACTCTATTAGCGAGTTTTACAATTGTGATCCCTAGATACAGGACCCCCAAGCTGCGGTGGGTGGGGCGATCTTGAGTTCTGAGGAGCGGCAGAGTTTGAGAGTTGGGTCAAACGCAGGCGGCATTGGGTCAAACGCGCGGGACGCCACACGTTCGGAAATTATTATTATGCAAGACACAGCGCAAAGTCTGCCGCGGCCTACGCTGCATCTGCGTAGTCTCGCCGGCGACCCAGTACGCCTTGGGGGCCCACGTCAATTTTCAATTTTTTGGGTATTTGTACAGCGTGAGCGCAAGAACCCAAGACCGGCTCGGGATCTACGCGTACACAATTGCGTCTTGCAAATTTCTGGTGTACTAAAGCCTCTCTGGTCTCAAAAGTATAAAATTCTCTATTCTGTCATTTTTGGGGGGGGGAGCACACAGTGACTTCTTCTAAACACAAATGTGGGTTCTCGCAACATAGACTTCTTTATAACTATGTAAATTGACTGCGGCAGACCACCAATTGCGTGCGCCCGTGATATGCCAGTACATTTGATGCCCGTACGTATTTTACTTGAGAACGCAAGCATGCTGCGCAGTTATAGTAGCCTCTAGCATAATCTGCGAGCAACATACTATGAATTAGACATTTTTATCAAAGTATGATATTTATATTGTGCACATACCACAGGGAATGCCATTGTTGTACTGCTGTTGTACAGTAACTGCGCGCCAATATCCCAAGTGTCTTATATCACAACTTTTTCTGAACAGACGCGAAGAACAGGTTACTGTTTTGATTATTACAATCACGTCACCGTATCTCCGCAAGTAACGTGAAATAAGGGTCAGGTATAGGCTCAATCTACAATTGGGTACCCTGTACCTGGGAAGGGAATTGGGGCTATAAGACAGAAAAAAGTGCGTATGAAAGCATGACCATGGCTTTGTTGCCATGGTACGTTTGACTAATACACAATAATGTTATGAATGCGCAGTCACAATGAGCCCTTCAATCATGCACGTGCAGAAAACACAGCGACTCTTACATGGCGACTCATGTTGATGCATGTTCAGGCCGGGATTTCCAAAATATTCCCTTTTAGTAGCCCGAGCAACGAGCAATACTCATGCACTTCTTCAAAGCACTTCCAGACCAGCAGTTATTTCCGGTTTTCCGAATAATTAGAAAATGTGCTTTGTTGACGAGGTTCAAGTTGAGAGTATTATTGAATACATGTGATGTCAGAGGATAAGCTTTCAATAAAACAAGGGCCATTTAACTATCAAGAGTATTAAAGAAAATAATTGAACGAGCTCACCGAAAGAGCAGACGCTTTTCGGGTGGGCAGATGGGATCGTCGTGTCACCTGGCGGAGCAGATCGCAACCACGCGATTCTTTCCATGTAGCCTCTGAGATCTGCATGGACAGTAACATAAAACGCAAAGTTAACCGAAGGAATGCACCGGGGCACACGAACGACGTGGTGCGAGCGCCACTACTTCACGTCTAAGTCAAGGATTAATGCATTGACTTGTTTAGCTGGCTTAGTGCTTCTGAGAATGCTTCTCTTGGGTAGTGAAAAGACCAGCACTCGCAGAAAACGCGCGTGATTGTTATAGTGCCCCAGTACACACACTGCGCAATTAGGCATTCCAAAAGAAAATGAATAAGCACTTGAGGAAGCCACTCTGAGCCATACACGGACAGCGACGGTAGCGATGTTTTATAAAGTGGCACGGATACGCAGTTGCAAATAGGGGTTCGAGGTTATCCTGGCCTGTGCTTGTAAATGGGGGCGGATTCCACACTTAGATTCTTAGGTGACGTCCAAGCGTGCGAGATATTTTGCTGGATGAGGTATTAGGTGAAAGCCTTTGATGTCTCATCAAGAGCGAAAAGTGACCTTTGGTGTCTTAGGCGGCGTCCGGCATCAACACGAGTTATGCAAAAAAAGGATGAGAAGACACGTCACCCTACGACTCCATCATGCCGCCCCAAGTCCACCCTAATTCGTGACGTCATCGTGATCCTACATACCGTGATGTCACATGGGGACGTCATCAAATGACATCGTCGCTTGGCTAAATTTACCGAAAGCTCTGCTATGGAGGTATGTATGCAGCTGTGCCCTGAACAAACACACCCGCGATAATGAAGCGGGCAGAAGGAAGCGTGTAGAGGACCGGCAGATGACTCAGATTATTTCATTCTTTAGATGCCTCATCAAACGCGAAGAGTGAACGTAGGCTGAAGCAACACGAGTGAAGCAAAAGAAAGAAATCATGTGCCGACGTCCCCATGACGCCGCAGGTTGCCAATATTTGTGCCCTCATCATGACATTTTTGTGCCGTCGCATCACGTGGCGTTACACGACGCCGTCACCACATGACATCATCGCTAGCTCAAAAGTTAGCCGATTACAGGGGCACTGCGAAAAAGAACAAAAAACAAAACAAACTTGGAGGACACTTGAACTGCGCCTACAAGAGTAGAACGCGATAGCGTAATCGGGCTCCGTTTGCATCGCCTTCTCGTTCGCTAGTCAGGCTTCACTCCTCTCGGTCGACACCTGAACCGTGTCACGAGGAAAAAAACTTTTCGCTGTTGTAAACTATTCTAGAACGCCTATTGCAAGCACGGTTGATGAGATGTAAATACGACTGATGTAAATAAAACACGAGTGATGTAAATAATCATGATGTGACTACGTTTCCATGACGCCACAGGTTAATAAAATTTGTGCCGTCATCATGACGTTTTCGAGGCGTCACATCGCGTTATATTCCATGAAAACGTCATCACATGACGTCGCCGCTGGCTGAAAGGTGCGGCGATGCTGGAGGCACTGCGAACAAATTGTACGCAGTTTCCGCGTGGTCGCGCAAGGCCAAAGCACAGCGAATTTCGTCGAACACAAGATTTTCTATAGTATATCGTGGTTTCAATTGGCTGCTTCAAGGTTTGAACGCCGTTGTGAAGGGCTCGGCGTCGCTCGTACTCGGCTTTTCGGATAACTGGGTCCTGATGCCGCATCTGTTTATACAAGGCTCCTTTTTTATACAAGGCTGGCATATTAGGGATCATCTCCCCGTCGGCACCTCTTGTCCTCGAGTGCTCCGGTTGTGTATTCTGGATCGGCTGGTCGGTGCCACAGCATGCTCCGCGTAGCATCGAGTGTTGCTTCGCGAAACCCGGCCTCTTCTTCGGGAGTACGCACTTTCTTATGGCGAGCCAGGGCAGCCACTGTCTCGACACGGCGCGATTTCATTACTTAGCTCGGGTGCAGTTGCTGCGCAGTTGCTGCGCAGTTGTTGGCCCGCGCATACGCGGCTCTGTATGACGTCACTCCAGTTGGCGCGTAGTGATTTTCAACTTGGCACGACTGCTCCGGCATGGTAGGCGCGCAGCCACTGCCCCAGGGCACACGAGGCTTGACATGATGACACATCAGCTGTGCGATGCGGGCGGTTGCTAGAGAACAGCGCATTGATGTTTTTTTTCGAGATAGGGTCGGACACATTACGGCTAGATTAAACAGCTTCGCTGTTAAAAATTGGAATACGCTTGAGCCTTGACCTTCAAGAGTTGAACGCGACAGCGTAATCGGGTGCCGTGTGCATCGTCTTCTCCTTCACTAGTCAGGCTTCGCTTCTCGGTCGAGACCTCAACCGTGCAGCGAGGAAAGAAACTTTTCCCTGTGTTAAAGTATTCTACACTGCCTACTGCAAGTATAGTTGCGCAGTGCCCACAACATAATTAATCAATTTACGATTTAGCGAGGCACCTACTACATGGCTTTAAGACATTATATGCACTTTGTTGATGTTGTGGCTGATGAAGCATGAAGAATTATGGCTGAGCGCATTGTGATGAGTGGGGAGCGTTAAACTACCCAGTCGATGTGCAGTTCAGGAGCTGTGATGCCCGGCGTGATCTTACACTTCAACCATGCAATTTTACATGAGTTCAAGCGACTCCTCCCGCTACGTGACACCTTGATAAGATTTTTCCCCGAAACAGTTTCAAGCGTTGACGTGGCTCTGTGGTAGGACGCTTGCTTGCCACGCAAAAGGCCTGTCTCCGAAACCATATTTTCTATTATTTGCATCTATTTTGATTTCTATTATTTGCATCTATTTTATTTGCATCACAACCAACGACGCCGACACTGGAATTTCTGCGAAACGAGCTCTGTAACGCTATTGCGTTAGAACCACTTGAGGCCCAGAAAGATTTCCGATCCCTCCTATGACGGAGGCGATACAAACCTGCGCTGAATGTGCAAAGCTTGCAAGCAGTGGACGCGGGGTATCAACAGAATCGACGAGTAAATAAAGATGGCGTTGCCGTTAGATTTATCTTGGGCAATAGCACAAGCGACCATGCGTCTTTATTCTAGTAGGGGAGAGCAGTAAACTTCCAGAAAATTACCGTAATTAAGAATAATCCGTTAGATGTACAGCTCAAAAGGTGTAGGACATCCAAGACGGCACAAAATGAAAGACACACAAAACACGTACATAGCGCTAACTTTCAAGAATACAGTTTAGTTGGCGGATGTATATCTCGAGTCTTTCGCTTTGTCCCCTCTTCGATGCGCTATACGCTTCGAGTTATGGATCACCAACAAGCCCACCGTGCAACCTCCGTTAGATGTAATTGAATGGTGGCAACGTGTGTTTAGCATACAATTGTTGGCGATAGTACATTATGATGTACTATGCGATGGGAGAGCTCTGAGCCATTCCTGAAAGAACCGCGGGCAATAATTTTTACAACGAATGATGGACGTTTTCTAGCCCTATCTACTCCTCCATTGGGGGAAGGGGGGGGGGGGAGGCTGTTTGCATCTCACCCTACACACGACAACCAGGATAATTATTAAATAACATAACTCAATTACCAGCGCTCTGTCAAGCGCTTTATTCCGTTTGAGTTCCAGAGTAGTGCCGGTTCAACGCTAAGTGACAAAAAACATATGAAAACACTGGTTGAAAGAAAAAATGACTTTTTGAACTGTTGTCTAGAATGACACCTGCGCAACGTAACTTTTATATTAGACACGCTATTATTCAGCTTCATAGGGGATCCTGCATTCCGGCGTACGTTGATTTGCATTCACATTCAATGTCGTCCACCCTGTCTCGTACCGTCCGCTGCAGCTACATGAAGGCTATTAAGGCGAAAGCCTTTAATGTCTCATGCTCACGTCCGTCCGGTGTCCGTCCGGCGTCCGTCCGTCCGTCCGTCCGTCCGTCCACACCCCCCACTGCGCATGCGCCAACCCATTAAAAAAAATAAAAATAAAAAACCTCCTCTCCACCTCTCTCTCCTCTAGGCATCCCTCCCCGCGGAGGCCACACCCTCAATGCGCAATGCGCGTCCCCTCCCTCTCTCTCCCCTCCTACGCTCCCCCCTTTCACCCCGCCTACGCTCCCCCCTCTCTCCTCTAGGCATCCCTGCCCGCGGCGTCCACACCCCCACTGCGCATGCGCGTCTTCCCCCTCTCCTACGCTCCCCCCCTCTCTCGCCTCGCGACGCCGACGCAGGCAGCGTCTGCTAGCGAGTTTCTTGGTTGAAAAAACCGACTGCTCGCGCTGCACAACCGTTCACTGGCCACGCCGTATATATGGCAATGGATCCTTGACCTGCAAGGTGGTGCCGGTGGGAGATTTCTCCTGTGCGTTGTCGAACGATAAAAAATTCGCAGCGTGCGCGTTAAACTAAAAGCGGACTGCGGGTCTGTGTGTCCAGTCCGAGTCTTCTGTCTCTAATTGCCCATTAGCAGCGACTGGGATGTTCCAGTAGGAAACACCGGTCCATCACTGCGTGCTTTGCGCCCCCCCAGGTTTCTTTCCTGTGCAACGCTGCGATGAGCGCCAGCGTCAACGCCGCCGCCAGTGTAAGCGTTAGCGCCCGCTGCTTCGCATCTACACATGGTTCCCTTTAGCGGGAGATGGTGTAATATTTAAGGCGAAAGCCTCTAATGTCTCACGCTCACGTCCGTCCGGTGTCCGTCCGACCTCCGTCCGACCTCCGTCCGGCGTCTGTCCGTCCGTCCGTCTGTCCGTCCGTCTGTCTGTCCGTCCGTCCGTCCGTCCGTCCGTCTATTGTCCGTCGGTCCTTCCGTCCATCCGAGCTCTGGCACGGGGCCAGGTGGCCGACGGGATGCGCAGACGGACGCCGGTCGCGTCGGACTCTATAGCGCTCGCGCTTTGCTTGCGTAGCGTCGCTGTGCCCAGAGTTTGCAATCATTCTCACCGACGCCGTCTCAATGAACCCAGGCGTTCACGGAATACACTTTCCAATTTACAAAGGGTCCGTGAATTTAAGAGCTGGAACGCGGATGGCCTTTGCACGATGCGCAAAGCGCGAGAAAATAATAACGTATGCGAACGGAGGAAGATTAGTCTCGCGTCTCGCTGCGATTCGCGGTAAAAAATTAATGAAGAAAACACGCACCCATTCGGTTTGTGTCTTATCCCACTGAGAGTGTAAAAGAAAAAAAGACATGGCATGATCAGTGGAATGGACACACGCTTTCGCCGAACACACTTTGGAATGTACAAAGTGTCCTTCAATTTTATGAACTCGCTTGTAGCATAGCGCGGAAACAAAACACGACAAAGAGGTACAGGACGAGCACAAGCGCTACGAAAACAGAGCTAGCGCTTGTGTTCGTCCTGTACTTCTTTGTCCTTCTTTGTTTCCGCGCTATGCTACAAGCCAGTTTACGATGAACTAACAAGCCCATATTCGTATCCTTCGTCGCTATTAAGAAGTCCCCTTTCAACCTTTCTGGAACTTCGTTCTATAACGTTGGCCCCTTTCGACGGTTTCAGAAGACAAAAAAAAAAGCGGCAGCTTCCCACTGATGGTGCCAAGCCTGAAGGAACAACTGAGGTTGGCGGCCTTCTTTAGCATAAAAGACAAGCCAAGCCTAGAGATAACCTGTCAAGCTTGAAGAGGGACATAGACAGACGCGAGCTTAGAGAGGGACAGTTAAGCTTAAGAAAGCAAAGTTCTGGCTCTATATCTATTTATTTCTCTGTATTTCTCTCTATTTGTTTTTCTCGGTTTTTCTTCATTTCTATCTCTTTCTTTGGCTGTCTGTATTTATTTGGCTTTCCTTCCTTGTTTTTTTCTGTCCCTTTTCTTGCTTCCTCGCTTTCTTTCTCTTTCTTTCTGTTCTTTCGCAGATCGCTTTGCACTTACTGATCAAGAAGAAAGTTGGCGCTGGGAACATTTTTCGGACAACTCCACAGCTAGCTATTCTCCCAGTTCAAGAATCGGAAGTACTTTGGTGATTGCATAAATAAAATAAGAACCCATGTAAGCGTCTCTGTCGAGATCATTTAAGAATAAAAGCAAAACTAAATTTAGCAATGCCTGAACAAATAGCATAATGGGGTTAGAAGAAATTTAGAGGATGCTTAGATGTTTCTAAGGATGTCAAGGTGAAAGCCTACTCGTTCCTTCGCTTGATCTGCAGCTGAACATTCTGATTATTTCTAGTTTTATGATGAACAATCTCTCGATAGGTTCTTGGAGTTTATGTTTTACTTACGGCTGATTTCCTGTTGGACTTTGTGGGCAAGATTTCTGCTAGACATTGTGCTGAAATTTGGTTAAACGTATTGTTAAGGCTTCCGAACAAATTCCCATTCATGATCATAAACATTGAACCGGTATTTAGGAACTGTTACTGTCAAGTGCGTGAAAATTTCAAGCATCGTTTAATTTAGCTTACACCAGGATCGGGTGGAGCCAGTGATGTACGAAAATCCCTACGTTAAAGTGTTCATCTAACGCTGCTGAAACGGACATCTTTTACCGGGTATACGCTACATTCACTAGGGGCTTTATGAACATTCATTGTCGCCTCTCTGCTGTGCTCTACACAGCTTCGCTAGTCGTCCACCTTCAAAAGTGGGATGAGTCCGTTATAAACCCTGTAATGAGCACCAGGGCCGCTCCTTTCCGCTTACTTGGTCAGCTGTCTCACAGGGTGCAATAGTGGTGATTTTCTGTTTGTATTTTCATGCCCCTGTTTATGTAGATTAAGGGCACCCGTAGCCGAATGCTACAGCTGCAACAGCGTTCTATATGCTTGTATATGTACGAGTAACAATATTTTGAAACTGACGACTCCGGTTTTATAATAATTATCACAGCTTGTTTTGCCCACCAATACTACCCGACCACCCGACTTTGATCGTTCGATCCATAGATCACATCATCGTTCACTGCAGCACCTTGTCAAGGAATGAAATCTGTCCGTGTGTGTCCGACACCATAGCCTAATATGCCTAAGGGCAAACTATCGAACTACCGAAACGAAATACTATACAAGAAGACTCTAGCCTTTCTGGACCGCTGACCGACAGACACATGCCTCGTCCTGTTACGAATATTTGTCACGCAATGTTTCTTATCCTCACGCAGAAAGCTGGGTCCTGAAGTATAGCAATAGCGCTACCGCGGGGTTATAACCATTCCTTCATTTGAGTCCGATTTTCTAGCTCCTTTTATGCTACTTTACTTTTGATGACTTTTTGTCTGTACCTTCAACTTCTCCGTACTTTGTCGACAACTTTCGCGATCTATTTCCCCATTCCTGAATTTATAGTATTTACTTAATCTCGGTATTTCGGTAGAGAGCGAGCGAGGGAGAATGGGAGAGAGAATAAAGCATTTACTTGATCTTTCAAGAGACAAGATCGGCGAATGAAATGCTCAGTCCCCTTGAAGAATAGCGGAGGCGTCACCTTTCTGCAGCGACAGAAAATTGGAGATCCAGTTGTTCTTGCGCTAGGCTCCAGATGGCGCTAGGCTATCCGTGTCTCCGGAAAACCTTCGCGGCCATTTTGTTGTTTTCTAGAATATACTTTCCCTGCGTTTGCTAAGTTTCCGGCACAACGGCAGAGTGGCAACGGTCTCTATGGTTACTTTCACTGTTGGAGCAACCGTATGGGGGGAAGGGAAGAGCCCGCACTAGTGGAAACGTGAAAAACACTGTGGCCCTCAGGGCGAGGTGCATTTATTAAGTGCTGCGTTCTGCGTTGTCCCGTGTACACGGAGAAATATTGAAGACCTTTCCGTGGAGCTTCTTGCTGCCGTAGAAGACAGTCAGCGTGATTTCGCGGCCCTGGAGCTGCGGAAACCTTTTCTTGTAGCCTGTCGACCCTTCCCCCGTAATGGCTATTCATGGAATAATATAGGCAGCAGTTATGGAAAGTGATGAGCTGCTCTAATCTTGTCGGCCGGAAGTAAGGAGTGATATATGTAGAAACCGTTTGTTCTAAGGCTTTCGAGAAAGAGACCTTAACGGCTCTAAGAGAATGAATAAAGGAAAGGTAGGGAGGTTAACTAGACTACGTCCAGTTTGCTACCCTACACGTGGGGGAGAACGGCTCTAAAAAAGCAAGTGTGATATAAGGATGTACAGGATCAGTCTCTGTGAGTCTATTTATAGAAAGAGGTACAAGCTTTTGAGGAGGAGAAGGGCTGTTTGTTTTCTGGGATGTTTCGTATCTATCCGGGGGTTTATTAAGTTGGCGTCAAAAGAATTGGGGCCCTTAAAACACAGAGAGAAACAACTTTATTGACGGCACAGCGAGGTCGTTGAATTTAGCTCACCGGTTAATACGTTCTGTCTGAGTACGCGGTGTTCATTTGATGACAGGAGTGACTCCCACGCCTCGAGGGAGGAAGCTGGCAGTTGTGCTTTTGGAGGTGGGTTCCCCTCGCATTCCCAAAGAATGTGATTTTGGGTAGCCTTCAGGCAGCCGCAATGTCAGTGCGGTTGAATTTCTTCCGGGTAAATTTTAGACGGCCGATGGGGGCTGGGAAAAGAATTTGTTCGAATTTGCCTCCAGATCGTAGCCTGTTCCCTTGTGAGGTCTGCATGCGTGGCCGAGTAATGAGCGAGGAATATGGAATGAAATAATAAAGTAAAGCGAACGATGGTTAGCATATTTAGAAATAAACTAGGCTTTGAACGCGACGCATTTTCAGTAAACTGGACGATCCTACCTTAACTCAGAAGCCTTTTTCTTATAGATGGTTTCTCTATCTGTCTTTAATTATAATAAGAATATTTCTACAATCACCTGGGGTTCTACGTGCTAAAACAACGATATTATGATGAGGCGTCATGGAACAGCTCCGGAAGTTTCGACCACCTGGTGTTTTTTAACGTGCAATGGCATCACTCAGTACGCAAACCTCTAGCATATTCGCCTCCATCTAAATGTGACCGCCGTGGCCTGGGATCGAACACACGACCTTTCGGGTTGAGGACCCGGGAACCTTAACCACTGTACCACCGCGGCGGGCAGTAACTGCTATTTTTAAATGCGAATGCATTTCTTAGTCGAGCATGTCAGGATCCAGCGTTGTGCGGCGTTGTCCGGCGTTGTCCGCGGCTCTCCGCTCTCACTCCCTCTCCCTCCCATAGCAACAGCTGCGGGCGCGCGCTTATCCTCGCCCCTAGCAACCGGAGAAGGTGGTGCGGGTGCAGTAGCGGAGAGTGAGGAGAGGAGGAGCGCGCTTTGTGTGTGAGGGCGTTCGCATCGCGGGAGCTCGGCGGAGCTCCCGCGTGTGTGGAGAGTGTAGGAGAGGGTAGGTGCAGTGCTTCGCCGCTCCTTCTCTCGCCGTTCGCTCTCTCCGCCCTGCGCCCCACTCTCCGGTCCGCTCGCTCGCATATATATATATATATATATATATATATATAAAACAAAAAAGTAAAAAAAAAGAAAAAAAGAACAGGCGCTTCGCCGTGCTCCCGACCGGGCTGCAGAAATTAGGCGCCTTTTCCTTCTTAGAACCAGAACCACCATATATAAATGGAGTGAAGCGCGCGCGAAATGCATTCTCATTTCCTCACGATTCCCTTCAGGGAGGTGTGGGGGCATTTTTTCTTTTTTAAGTGGCTTCTTGAATTTAATGTTCACTAAACATTAGTGCCTCCTTTAATTCGTGATAATGTTGCTCAAATAAGCAGTCGGGTGACTTGAAACACTGAGCACTCCCAACGCTGATGCCCTCAATTGAAGTTCTTCAAAGGCGAGATTGCCTTCTCTTTTCCCCAAAAATATAAAATGGACAAAATACGTCTATGTATTGCAGAGACATCGTCGCGAACATTCTGCCAGTCGGTACGGAAGGGATGCTCGCACAATAGCCTCCCAATTCCAGAAAGGCTGATACTACATGAGATCGCATCTTTTACTTCACAAAGCGCACACAACTGTCACCTCCGTCCGGGCTGTTGTCAACTCAACGTAGTTCGGCGACAGAAAGAACGTCTCCACGTACCTTCATGATTCGCAGCGTTTCCTGGTTCGGAATGTATTGAGAGTGCTACGATATGGAGACGCGTTGAGCTTGTAGGCTTCCTGTGAAAACTTGGCGGCGTCGTGATACGACAATAGATATATTGTTGCAAAAAAAGTCAATGCCCGTTCTTACGCCCCTCTAACGTTTTTCTCCGTATTTCTCTATTTTTATAAATAAAGAAAAGTGGTTACGTTTGTTTCGTGCTGCGAAGCATCAATTTTGTTAAGTGAAGCTCTCTGTGTACATTACGCCCCATTTCCTGTCTTTCCCACATGTCACTGAGATTGGCAAAAGGCAAACGTTTTGAAGGTGTCTGTTGTCATTCCGCACAGCTTGCTCATTCATCGTAGCCTCTCATGCGCACCGGTGTCCTGGTGATAGAAACATGATCCCATATTGTACGAGATTGTAGCATAAAATATTGTACACATATTGTTTTTCTTTTGTTCACCACCACGGTGGTATAGTGGTTACGGTGCTCGGCTGCTTACCCGATGGTCGTGGGTTCGATCCCAGCTGCGGCGGTCGCATTTTGATGGAGGCGAAAATCTTAGACGCTCATGTGCTGTGTGATGTCAGGGCATGTGAAAGAACGCACCAGGTGGTGAAATTTTCCGGAGCATTCACCTACGGCGTCTCTCCTAATCCTGTTGTGGTTTTGGGACGTAAAATCCCAGATATTAATGTTATTATTATTAGCATTATTACAATTATTATTTAGCATCTTTGTTTCAAGTGAAGTACTTCCACTGATATTAGCATTATTGGCTAAGCAGAACAACGAAACGTCAGCATGTTTCTTTTCGCTGATTCTCCTATAGTGTTACGCCAGATCAGATACTTAAGGTGTTAACTTCTATGCATAAGTTCGTATAGCGTCGTAGAACATTGCAGTTCATCAAATTCTAAGTTCGCATTCATTGCTTTGTCCTTTCGGAGCAACTGAGTTTCTTTTATAAAAGCGTGTTTCGGCTGGACAACTGAGGCATAACTTTCTAACTGCCTCTTTTAACGCTTTTCTCTTAGTGTTGCTTCATAGGGCGCACTCTTATTCAACAAACACGAACGTTTGAATCTATCCGGCAGCATTATAGCATTAAAATAGAAGCATTTTTATAACAGTCGAAATTGAAGACTCCAAATTCTGATCGCTTTTCAGCATTTTACGAAATTTCGTATCCGTGTTGTTTCGTATTTCGTATTCGTTGTTTCGTATCTTTCGTTTTTGTATCAATGTTTCGTATTCCGCATCTGTTCTTCAGTTAAACAGTCATATCTATTTTTTCAATAGCACAGCATCACGCCGAGAAGAGAGATCAAGAATGCATGGTGGGATGTGGGAATCCTCACAAACCATTCCGACTGCGGGGATATTTATCCATACATTATTAGTGCTTTCCTTTTTTTGATATATTTTTTTTCAAGACAAGGCAAGTTCCGTACGCTGACGTCGAATGCTCTCGTTTCAGTTTTTTTTTTTATTCCTAACATATTGCATTGGATGTCGCTCGATTCAGCAACGATATCCAATGCAAGTTGTCCCATGAGCCTTAGCTAGATGAAAACGTATAAGCAAACAATGCACCGGTAGAACTGTGTGAACCATGGATCTTCATGCTTGCTAATACCCTTATGACATTCGTACACGCGGTGCCATTCGCAAGTACATGGCCTTTACACTGAATGTCATTGCAGACTTGCGTTCCTGGTCTACACGGGTGTAAAAAATGGTATACGCAATTGATGTCAATGTTTGTCGCCAGTCGAGTGTGCCTTTTTCATTTTATTATTCTCCGCAAACGAAACTGTGGAATTCGCTTCCATGGCGGCCGTGCAGATATCCGCGAGAGAAATTCCGGCCTTGCTACCACGATACCACTTCACCAAATCCTGAAGGAATTGAAAAAGAAGAAACAGAAGAGCGTTCGTAAATGCGGTTGACTGGAGCTGTTGGCGTCAAGTCGGAGTCTGGGAAAGAATGTAGTTGCGCAAATTGCTTCACCTATCTTGCTGCACGTCGAGAAGTTATAAGAAAGTTAACAATAGCCATTTATAAGAACGTTGACGCTGACTAGATCTTGTATCAAGTTATCAACATTGTCATATTTTGTCAAGCCCCTCAGCTCGAGATTACAGATACCACGCGTGCCCGAGTTCGGGAAATGCACTCAATGGGCGAATTCCATTAGCTCTGAATGTCATTCACTGTGCCCGTACAACAGCAAGAGAAATGGAATTAACCTAAAAGCCCACTCTCTGCGAATGACGTTGAATGTACCGTGTGACAGGGATGTAAAGCGTCCAGTAATGCTCTGTCGAAATAAGGAGCTAAGATATCCGGAAGATAGGCCTTCGCACCGAAACGACGAGAGAACAATGGAAGAAAAATGGCCGACGAGGAAGCCTCGGACGTGAGCCAAGTGGCCGAGAGAGAGAGAGTGAAGGAAAGAGAGAAAAAAAAAAAGGCGCACTCTCATTGGCCACGTTTGCCGCCTCGAAGTAGTTCAGTCGGCCTATAGCTCATGCGCTTGCTCGTTGCACTCTCTGGTTTTCCTCTTGCTATGCTCCTTGGCCGAAGACTCGGTGGCTGCAACTCAGTGTACTAGAAAGTACTCTGTAAGGACGACACGCTACTTACTGCAAGTGGGCGGCAGCCAAGCGGAGATGCTGCTTTATCGACACGGGACGAGCATTCCTTGTCCGCGGGTAACTGGGCCTCTCTTGCGTTTGCGGTCGCCTATTTATCTTTATTACGAAAAGTGATTGCTTATTTGTTGTGGATTATTGACTATGAGTTATTGTTGCATTACTACGTGTTTGATTGGCATAATTTGTGAACCCTCTTGGCGATGTGGTCTCTCTCTCCGAGCTGTTTTTACTGAATCAGAACGGCGAGCTGGGCGAGTTGGTAGTTAAACATAATTTTACTATTGTTTTGCTTTGTTTTCGCTGTTGTTTATTAAGACCAAAGGCTTAGGTGCCTGATCGAAAGTGAATACTGACTGTCGGTGACACAAGCAGTGCGAAAAATGATCACGTGATGGCGTCACCATATGGCGTCATAGATCACGACGTCACTGCGGCTTTACACCCCGTAACGACGCAATGTGACGTCATCAAATGACATCGATGCTTGTTGAAATGGGAACCGATCACGGAGGCAGGGCAAAACCAGGTAAGGTACAGAAGCAATGACTCCCATCATGCAAAGGGGTAGGATTAATACGTTGACTGATAAGAAAATGAAGAGGATTGTTTTGCTTGCTAGATATCTAAGACGAATGCATAAGGGATGCTGCAAGTTTGTACTGTCATTGCTATTTTCGCTATTGATCCATCAGTGTTTCTCAACTTATTCATGGAAGCAAGGACCCTAGTCAGGCAGAGCTAATCTGCCTTTAGTCCTTCCAACTCAGACAACGTATGTTTAAATAATCTAAAAAAAAGTGAAGAATAGTCATAAAAGTAGCAAGGGCGAAGAGTTATGAAGGTTGACAACTCCCGCAAGCATGTTGTAGCCCGGATCTCCTTTAGAACGACGTTCTAAGACGCACTAAGAATTTACCTTGATTGTTTCGACGCAGTGTCTTGTTGTCATGGTGACGAGAAAGTATTCGAGAACCCAAGAGATAAGGAGTTTATTAATTGAACCGCGAAAATGAGGGGAAAGTCTTCTTAACCTTTACGAACAAGGCTTCCTTAAGGACCGCTTGCTTTGGCATGTGTGCATTAAAAAAAATGTCTTCAAGAGCCACAACGATGATAGTTTCTTTTTTTTGTGTCGTTTACTACCGTTTACCCGCAACATACGATGACTCGCATAAAATAAGTAAGCATTAGTCAAAGAGAATAAAGGGTCTTTAATATTAACGAGCAATTTGTTTAATTTATGCCACTGGGAGCTGCCATGAGCTGCGAAGAAAAGAAAATAATTTGCTTGCTTTCTGAATTTGTTGTCTTGATGAACAACAGGGCATGAGAGCTCTTGCGTTAGTAGTGTATCGCAGAAAATTATACTGATATATTGCTGCAGTTATTCCAGTTCAGCCATTCGGGGCTTCACGCTGATTAATCACGAAATCTAATTATGGCACGTCTTTCTTGCGCTGGGCTCAACGAAATTACCCAGAAGGGCCCTTATCGCGCTATTGGAAGCTGGGGCTCTTATTAATGAAATTTTTGAAAAGCGGAGCTCTTTAAAGCTTTTACTTGCACCGGGTAGTGCGAAGAGAAACTATCATCACTATAAATCGGCACGGGCTCTCTTCGTCCTCTTTTTCCGCTGTCCTCTTCTTCCTTTTCTGCTTCGCTCATAAAAGACGTGCACGGATTTCTTCGGCGCGATATGAAATAACTCTGGTGGGTGAGAGAACTAGTTCACAAAGAGAGAGCAAGAAAGACAGAGAAATTCTCTACGGGGCTAGATTCGAATCGGCTACCCACGATCCGAAGGCGAGCTACCTAACCACTCGAAAATTCCAGGCGCGATAGCAGAGCATAGCATCGCCTTGTATATTAAATATATCAAGGTGGCGGGGAAGGCAAGCGAAGGTGAGGAGGAGGAGGAGAAAGAGAGGGAATCATAGCACAGGAAAAAGGACGAAAAGAAAGGAATCAAGGGAAAAAGAAAGCAGAACGAGAAAAAAATCAAATATAGAAGCATACTCTAGGAACAAAGGGAGAAAGAGAGAGAAAGAAAGACAAGAAGGTCAGAAAATAAGAGAAAGGAAGAAATAAAGGAAAAATAAATGAAAAGAAAGGGGAAGGAAGGAATTCAGAGAGAAAGAAGGGCAAGGAAAAGAAAGATAGAAAGAGCGAGAAAGATAAAGAAATACGTATAGAGAGAAACAAATAGGAATAAGTACAGACAACGAAAAGAACAATACGAAATTCACAAAGGGAAGAGACGAGAGAGTAAAGAAAGAGAAGAAGAAAGAAAGAAAAAAAATCTTTAAGGTAGTTTCGCACCAGTGCTGCCAAGGCCTGAAGGAAGTGCGTTGCTGGTCAGCCTTCTTTGTTTCTCTTTGGTTTTATCTTTCTTTCGTCGTCTCTTTCTTGTTATCTTTTCCAGTTTTTTTCTGTGCTTTTTCCGTTTATTTGTATTTATTTATATTTTTGTTTATATTTCTTCCTTTCTTTCTCTCTTCATATTTCTCGCTTGGTTTCTATTTTTAAATTTTTAGATGTAGATTCGCGTGCGTTTGCCAAGCGACGACAGCATACGACAGGACACGAACGCCCCGGGCCCCTAATGTGCTCTGCACCTAATGTCATCACCAAGGCGCTCGAACAACAAGAAAAAGAAGACTTATCTTTGGTGCGAGGGCGCGCTCAATAAGGCTACATATCGCAATGTTATACGTGCTTTGCCTGTGTTACACGGAACAACGACGACAGCATACGATCACAGCATACGACAGCCAGGCCCCCTAAAGTGCGCAGTACTTAAACAAAGAGAAACAAACAAGGCCACCAAGATCCGCACTTCCTTCAGGCTTGCCAACGGTAGTGTGAAGCTGCCATTAATGTTTATGCCAAGGTTGTGCAAAGAAAGCAAAAAATACGAGAGAGGACGAGACAATAACTGGGCTCCTTTTCAGAAGGACCCTTCTTGGGCGAGCTGGTGCTCTGCGTTTTCATTTGTGTCATATTTACAGTGAAAATCAAAGAACAATGAACCCATGAATGGTATAGGCAACGTTATTTGTAGTATTTTGACTGCATCGCAGTAATTATTCTTTTAACGTTAGGAATTAAAGTGGACAAAGACAGAACGTGCCGCCGCCAGGGTCCGACCGCAACCTACTGATAACGTGTCCGATGCCCTGCCAACTGATGTACGTGTGTTTTATTTGTTGGCGCAGTAGTTCGAGGTGCTACTGCATCATTTTTTATTTAGTGTGGTGCATTTGAAAACGCTTTTCTGGCATCGTTCCCGAAGGAAAAATTAAAGCTTCTCATACGCAAGCCTATTTTAAATAATAAGTGAAGTTAACCTTGCTAGATAGACGCCGCAGAAGGGTAAGATAAATTACCTATAATAGCATTCACGTTGGCATTTTATTATGACATTTTAGTATTTTGAGACTTCCCGAGACATGACTTAACAAACATATGATTTAAAAAACATACGCCCTCATTTATGCAGATTGATTTCAAGCCAGAAACACGTCTGTTTGAATGTAGAAAGTGATTAGCATGGTAACACAGTAAGCTTCACAAGCGCCATAGCAGTAACTCTGTGTTCTCAATCTGTCTCGTTGAAAAAACTTCTGAATAGAAGCCTGCGGGGCAGGACCATTTGAGTTAAGTCAAAATTAAAGTAGCCTTCACATTACTGGGCATGTCTTATATACGAAAACATTTCAACAGAGCAAGCGCATAAAAGAGGTAAAGAAAATTAGTCAAGAAAGCAACACAAACATTCCTCAGTAGAACTTATAGTTCTCGAGTAGCGTTGAGATTCAGAGATTTTTCGAATTAGCCTTGAGGCTTCTGTGAAGCGTTTCCTCCGTGAACTGCGTAGTGCGCGCCGGAAGCACTTGGTAGACGGTAATAACTTATACATGCAAATTCCGTGGCCTGGCTTCGCGTCAGACAGCGATATATCATTTAAATAACCAGCATAAAGTGGACATTCGTGCCAAGCACGGCGATGCTTGAGAGCACTCGTACGACCGAGGATTCTCCAATGCCTCCCGTCGGTCACATTAACGTGAATGCGCTTCTTGCTGAGGAATGATTAGATTGGGTTTCTTGGTGCATTTTTAGGGCGAACTGCGTCAGAAGGCTTGTAATTATAGGCAGTGATCGGAGGTTGTTACTGTCAATGTGCTTCGCGAGAAATGTAGAAACGGGCTTAGCTTACAATCAGGTCTCAGTTTTTAATGCGCTAAGATGTAAAATAGATTTATAGAAATACATTTATGTACGCATAGTAACTAAGGTACAGTCGCGCCGGTGCACTCATATCTAGAAGTATAAAGCTTCTAAGTTCTTCGATTTACATTCGAAGTTATATAAATTTTTGACTGTTTCTATTAATTAACATCATCATCAACCTGACTACGTCCACTGCAGGGCAAAGGCCTCTGTCATGTTCCGCCAATCGACGCGGTCTTGTGCTTGCTGTGGTCATGTTATACCCGCAAACTTCGTAATCTCATCTGCCCACCTAACGTTCTGTCTACCCCCCCGCGCATTTCCCTTCTCTTAGGATGCAGTCAATGTTTGTATTACCTTAGTGATGATGGCCGAGTAGGTAAACAGCTTGACTTCATAATTTCACTTAGTAAAGGCAAGAAACATAACACTCAGAGAAAAAAGAAGCAACTGATATTGAACAGTAGGGTGACTAATGTTATTGCGTCTAACAATAAAAGCCGCCACTCCAACTGTTCCCTTCCTTCGGAATGTCATAATCACGCGACAGAGAGGTGATACTAAATATAATGTGACCTAAATATATTAAGTGGTTCTAAATCGTGTCGTACAATAAAGCAAGATTCGACTAGTAAAACTTGCCAACAACATAAATAAGTGCCTTGGTTTGACAGGACATGGCTAGGGAAGGTTTGTGCCTCGGGGCATGCCGTTCGAACAATAGGTATACTTTGGAACCACTGTTGAGGAGTGATGTTGTACCCATTGCGTGCAACGTTAACTGACGCGACGACAGGTGACGGGCCCGTGTATAATGCGGCACGTCGTTGTGGGCAGGCATGTCGACATGATAGGCATTCATGCGCATCGACACTATGTCGGTCGAGGACACCTGGCGGAAAGTGTAGTGTGTGGCATCATTAGTATTGCCTACAATTTAGGGAAGGAAAGAAAGCAGCGATGGCGGAAGGCAAGCGGTAGTTGCTTGCAGTACTTCAGAGATTTGTTGAATATTCAATTATTTTTTAATTGTTTCGTCGATTAGTGAACAAAAAATCCACGCATCTCCTCGAAGTCAATGATGACGAGTGGGCGAAGCTAGGTCCTAAGGTCCATAATGCCTACGTTGAAGTCGCCGACTAGTATAAAGGACGAAGAGATGGACGGACGGAGCCACGGATGTACGGACGGACGGATACGGAGGCACGGATGCACTGACGGACGGACGCACGGACGGACAGATGCACGGATGGACGGACGGACGGGCAGACGGACGGCACAGGTGATCATGTATTGTGCTGTCATATACATGATTGTCTTCTCTTGGAATGCAGTCAGTTACCCTTAATGACCAGCGGTTATCCTGCCGACGTGGTACGTGCCCGGCCCATGTACCTTTCAACTATGATATCCCTAACACCCGTTTGTTCCCTGACCCACTCTGTTCTCTTCCTGTCTCTTAAGTTTACACCTATCATTTTGCCTTCCATCGCTCGCTGCGTCATTGTCAATTTAATTTGAAGCCTCTTTGTAAGTCTCCAGGTTACTGCTCCGTAGGTAAGTACCGGTAAGACGCAGCTGTTATATACCTTTTATATATACCTGTTATATGCCGGTAAGATGCAGCTGTTAGGCAAACGCGTGAGGGGGAGACAGAAAATTAGGTGGGCAGATGAGATTAAGAAGTTTGCAAGTATGACGTGGCAGCAGAAAGCATAGGACCGGGTCGATTGGCGGAACATGGGAGAGGCCTTTGCCCTGCAGTTGGCGAAGTCAGGCTGATGATGATGATGATTGATGTATACATAAAGTCGGTTTTTTTACACAGTTCGTTTATCGTTGTGCAGGTGTTCAGTTTCGGTTTCGGTTCTGCAGGCTACGGCGGCCGAAAGGACACTGTGAGTTTTGTAGGTGCTTCGCCACTAAAACGCTAAACCGAGTACTATTTTTTTAAAAAAAGTTACAGTAGAAATGTCCCTGTATGCATCAAAGTGACAATGTAGCAGAGCTTCAGTTAAACTCACAGCGCGTGCACTTTTCTTCGAACTGAAGAAACAAGGAAGCCACGATTCGCCCTTGGTTCTGCAGCGCTTCGTGGTCTGGTACACATAATCAATACCTGGAAGCACCTACTGCTATCATGGTGCATCTCTGACGCTTCGAACAATTCTTCAGTAGAAGATTTACGCCTTCTTTTTTCCCCCTAAAGAATACAGTTACCTCCCTCCGATACCTCAAGCTTCAGCGTAAAAAAATCGCTTCCTCTTCTAGTTGACTTTCGACGTACGCGAAATAACTGACGGTGAAAATACAGTGAACTCTCGATTGAATGAACGTCGGTTTAACGAATATTTCAGAATAACGAACTTTTAGAAAATCCCCGGTATATGCATTCTATGCAAAAATCTTTCAGTTAAACGAACTTCTGAAGATTGAATATTTCAGTTGAATGAACTTGATCTGCGGACCCGGGCTCATTTTTTAGATCAATTCAATGAAATTTCGCGCTCTGTAGCACTGGAGTAGCCGCTGCGTGCCGACCTCCTTATCGCCCAACACATCGGCGGCCATAGGCGTGCGCACGAGTTGGGCAGAGGGGGCGGCCGATCCCCCCAAGTTACCTAGGGGGGGGCAAAGTCGGCCCTATACACTAACTTCATTGGGGAGGGGGCGCTGCAACGAACCTTCCCCCCCCCCCCTCCCCCCGGAAGGGGAAACCTGCGCACGCTTATGCCGAAGACAATACCACACTGCCTGTGCTCACGTGTATCGCTGATAGTTCACAAGTACACCTTTGGTTTGACAGCACGCTTCTCGACGTTGTATAGAATATTTACGAGAGAATAAAACGGCAACCGCTGGCAGTGTTTCGGCACTTGGCGAAGCAGACCTTAACCACTGCGCGATGCCCTTCGGCAAGGAAAGCGTGCGCTGCCGGAGTCGATCGCGGAGACGACGGAGAGGAACGCGACGCTCAACCCGTCGATTGCGCTGCCATCACCAGCGTTGGTTGCGCGTACAAAGTATGTCGCTCATTAGAAGCACAAATGATTTGATAGTCTGAATCCAGGGATCGGCAACCAGGAATCGGCAACCTTGATAAGTCTGAACCAGGGATCGGGCAACCCTTGATAGTCTGAACCAGGGATCGGCAACCTTGATAGCCTGAACCAGGGATCGGCAACCAGGGATCGGCAGCCTTGATAGTCTGAACCAGGGATCGGCAACCATGATAGTCTGAAACAGGGATCGGCAACCTTGATAGCCTGAACCAGGGATCGGCAGCCTTGATAGTCTGAACCAGGGATCGGCAACCATGATAGTCTGAAACAGGGATCGGCAACCTTGATAGCCTGAACCAGGGATCGGCAGCGTTGATAGTCTGAAACCAGGGATCGGCAACCATGATAGTCTGAAACAGGTATCGGCAACCTTGATAGCCTGAACCAGGGATCGGCAACCAGGGATCGGCAGCTTTGATAGTCTGAACCAGGGATCGGCAGCCTTGATAGTCTGAACCAGGGATCGGCAACCATGATAATATGAAACAGGGATCGGCAACCTTGATAGCCTGAACCAGGGATCGGCAGCCTTGATAGTCTGAACCAGGGATCGGCAACCATGATAGTCTGAAACAGGGTATCGGCAACCATTGATAGCCTGAACCAGGGATCGGCAACCAGGCATCGGCAGCCTTGATAGCCTGAACCAGGGATCGGCAACCATGATAGTCTGAAACAGGGATCGGCAACCTTGATAGCCTGAACCAGGGATCGGCAACCTTAATAGCCTGAACCAGGGATCGGCAACCTTGATAGTCTGAACCAGGGATCGGCCACCATGATAATCTGAAACAGGGATCGGCCACCTTCATAGCCTGAACCAGGGATCGGCAACCATGGATCGGCAGCCTTGATAGTCTGAACCAGGGATCGGCAACATTGATAGCCTGAACCAGGGATCGGCAGCCTTGATAGTCTGAACCAGGGATCGGCAACCATGATAGTCTGAAACAGGGATCGGCAACCTTGATAGCCTGAACCAGGGATCGGCAACCATGATAGTCTGAAACAGGGATCGGCAACCTTGATAGCCTGAACAGGGATCGGCAACCTTGATAGCCTGAACGAGGGATCGGCAGCCAGGGATCGGCAGCCTTGATAGTCTGAACCAGGGATCGGCAACCATGATAGTCTGAAACAGGGATCGGCAATCTTGATAGCCTGAACCAGGGATCGGCAACCAGGGATCGGCAGCCTTGATAGTCTGAACCAGGGATCGGCAACCATGATAGTCTGAAACAGGGATCGGCAGCCTTGATAGTCTGAACCAGGGATCGGCAGCCTTGATAGTCTGAACCAGGGATCGGCAACCAACAAGACGGAGGGCCGAGTTAGAAGCCGACGTGGCGGGGTGGCGGGGGGCGCCGCATGGCAAAGCATTTGGGGGGGGAGGGGAGTTTGGCTGTCAAAGAGAAAAAGTTCGCCGAATTGACGAAAATTTAAGCAAACTGGAATAAAAAATACAGTTATTAGATTTATTTTCAGCCTTTATGTCACAAAGTTACAATTTACAGCCGTAAGTTAAAAGCGTTAACCCCTATTGAGATCAAGCAACTATGTCGGCCTTCAGATGAGTGACAAGGAGAGGGGGGCGGGGTTCTGGCGTCGTGTCGGGGCCGTATAATAAAGCGTCGTGGGCCGAAGGTTGCCAAGCCCTGGTCTAAACGATGAGGGGAATAAAAAAGAGCTGTGTCGGGGTCACATTAAAAAGGTTTATCTTTTAGAACGTTGAAGCAGCCGCACACAACGCGCTGTTGAACACGATAAAAACGAAGTTTGCTGTAGGCGTTTCCGCCTTCATCGGCGTTACTTTCAAAGAACGATAGAAACTGCCAGTACAACCCAGTAATGAACGCTGCATGGTAGCTGCACTATCAGGACAGGCCATGCACAGTCACTGAACAAAACGTCACGTTTTTTTTGTGTTTTTTTTTTCAGTATAACGACTGCTTTCATCAATCACTCGCGAAAACCGCATCATGACGCTGCGAATCTCGCCTTAACGGCAACGTCGGCCCTGACGTAAGTGTTGGAGTAAAAATGACGCCCACATCGTCCCAACTGTGGACGCTGCAAACGAATGTACGCGCATTACCTTAATTTTCCCTTTTAATTTAGTGTATACTCTCCTAGGCTGACTTTTGGCTGTGGACAGCGTTTCACAATATGCCTTCCGAGCACCGATCTATAGATAGCTGGGCCACTATCTCTGGGACCGGATCACGTGATACGAGCGCAGCGCCACTGCCACTTCATGACGTCACGACCACGGAGCACGGCTATATTTTAACACCTATCTTCAGACGCGCATTTGGCACAGTAGCGCCAGTCTAGCCCATCCACTGGACAAGAGGCAGCCGCCTGCACGAACGATGGCCGTGGACGCGGAACGATGTCACCGTGCGACTGACTATGAACGAACATGTGTCTCTCTTGGTCCATCGACTAGACGAACAAAACCCGTACACAGTCAGAGAACTAGTCCTGAGAAACTGCGTCCTCCGCGAACCGGCGGAACTGTGCGCGCAAATCAGCCGCTGCGTGAGACTCCGGCGTCTGAGCTGCGTTGCCTGCGCCCTCCAGCCTAGCCAACTGCTCAAGTTGACGCTGGAACTCCAGTATCTGCAGCACCTCGAGTTATCGCTCGTCGAAGTCAGCGAGCTGGTCGTCGACCACGAGATCCACAGTATGCGATCCATGGCGCCCCATATGTGGGCCGTCATGCGGTACCACAGCCTCCGTCGCCTGTACGTCGAGGTCGGCGGCGACCGCAACTTCGACCTTCTCTGGGAGCTTCTGGTCTTCTGCCCGAACCTAATCGAACTTCACGTTCACTTCGTGCGTGGAAGCTTCGCGAATGCTCTCGCGCAGTGTCGCCGGCTTCACGAACTGCTGGACCGACTGGAAACGTTCACGTTCACCTCCGAACTGCCGGCCTCCGTTCAGTTTCCGTACTCGCCGGATCAATCATCGACGTTCACGAACTGCGCTGCCGTCTGCGCCAACGTTCGTCGCGACAGGCCGCACGACTGGTGGAGCTGCGTCGCGCTGAGTCAACTCGAACTCGGCTGTGATCGAGCGCTCATTCTTCCGTCGCAGCTGGTTACTTTTGGCGCCGGCGAAATCATGGCAGAGACACCCTTGTGGGAGGCGACACGGCTAAACAATTGGGCACGAGTCTGCGAACTCTGCATCCTGCTTTTACCGGAGCGGCCTGATATCCTGGTGTACCCGAAGGCGAGAGCCCCGTGCCGCGGCCACCTGGAAGCTTTATTCTTCTCGCTGGTCAACGTCGTCGAGCTGAACGTCAGTTCGTTTCACGTTCACCTCGACGTTGACCTGGGAGGACTTCTAAGGGGCACCCGGCTGGGTCGCCTGCTGTTGGCACTCTCAGTGCCCCCCATGTTGGTTTCCTAAGCAGCCCTCTGTGCGCATGCTGGCGTTGGCCTGCCCTAAGCTGAGAGACCTGGACGTGCGCGTCGTAACCCGAGGAGGTTTACTGCGCTGCTCTTCCTGTAATGTCCTCCACAGAGCAATGTCCTTCCATAAACGATCCGACAAGGCAACGCGGTTGCCCACTAGCGTCGCCAGGCTGACCATGAGTGACGTCACTTATCAGGTACTGCTCTGGTACTTCGAGTATTACGGAGCAGCTGCGACGCTCCGACTTGCCGAGTGGCGCTTCGTCGGGAGCTCACAGTACGACCGTTTCTTCGGGCTTCTTGGCAAGTGCGCAGCTGTCCGTTGCCTCGTGCTGCAGCATCAAGACCTGCCGATCGACGATGAGCATTTCCAGGTGAGTCGTCCTATCCGCGACCGCTCTGAAGGGCGGCACTCATTGACGCGTATACGTTATTTGCCGACAGTGTCGCCCTTCGTTTGTTTGCGTATTTTGTGTTGTTTTTTGAAGCTCTCGCGTCGTTAACTGTCGCGCGCAGCCTGATTGTCCGACTTGCGGACAAAAGCGTGATTATCAGCGATCACATTCAAACGCCATCGACGGCGCACAGATTATCGCCAGGGCGCAGGGCCACTTCCTTCCCCAAGTACGAGAAGCTCCCTTTTTGGATACTTCGGGCCCCGTGAGGCCGTGGCGGTGGTACGGTGCTCGTCGGCCGACCCGAACGTGGCATGCTCGACGGTGGCCGTCACTTTTTCGGTGGAGGCGAAAATGCTAGGCGCCGTGTGATCAGATTTTGCTGTGCTTAGCAGAATGTAAGGTGCTTAAAGGTTACTCGGAGTATCCCACAACGGTGTGCCTAATAATCTTGTCGTGGGTTTCGAAAGTGAAACCCCAGCAGTTCATGTTATTTTCACGTTAGCACCATTACGGGACATCGCTTAAAGGGGCACGTACATAACATATCTAGCTGGATATGCACCCCCCTTTATTCGATTTCTCGATATGCATGGATGTATTTTTCGGTCAAATATGAATGGCGTCCCTAAACTCGAAGTTATTTTATTACGAGAGGAAACAGCGTACAAAAGATCGACGGGGCGTTCTGCTACCCTCGACATCGACATAACTGACGCGTTCGATGTGGC
Source organism: Rhipicephalus appendiculatus (assembly GCA_030522465.1). Taxonomy (NCBI): domain Eukaryota; kingdom Metazoa; phylum Arthropoda; class Arachnida; order Ixodida; family Ixodidae; genus Rhipicephalus; species Rhipicephalus appendiculatus. The sequence goes on along the minus strand of JALIZH010013355.1, from coordinate 94,146 downwards.
CGATAGCGTCCTATGTCTTTACATAATCTTTTGTTTTGTATATTGCTAGAAACATCGGTAAATTGTGTGTCCTGAAAGAGGCTCCAATCTTTCTGGAACGCTTTGCACGTGTATCATTCTTGTCTGTTTTTATGCTTCCTGTTGAACTGTGACGCGCACATGCGCACTGAGTTTTCGAACACGCTAGTGTTTAGCCCATGTTGTTTTCCTCGTAACGGTCGAACCGTGCTCGCAAATGGACGTCTATGCCGATTGATTGATTGATTGATTGATTGATTGATTGATTGATTGACCGATCTCGCATGCATCGTGTCCATCATTCCAGGCCAACTTGTCCCGCATGACCAGCCTGCAGCACCTCTGCCTTCTGACGTCGATGCTGGTCTCGGACGCCGAAGCATCGGAATGTGTCCGTGACACCGTCGCCCACTCATTTCAGCTGAAGTGCCTGCACATTCACTACAGGCGCGACACCGACGGCTTCGAGCAACGAATCACGTGGTTAAAGCGACTCCAAGGCGAGGTCCAGCTGTTGCGAGGAGGTCCCTGCTTCGCGTGTTGCTCGACGGCGACGTTCATCGGTCTCGTCAAGCCGGTCAACCGCGACTGTGAGGCGGACTTGCAAACCTATAATTAGGGGTACGCCTGTTGTGAAAGTTTCTTTTAACCAGATTTTAAAGCATTGATGGTTGGGGCACTAAAGGTTGGAGCATTGAAATTCGGAGCATTGATGGTTAGGGTATCATAGGTTAGAGTTTAATGCTTCCGCTTGTAAACATTCAACGGCCCCTAAATCACCTAGAGGTCAAAATTTAGTTGCGGCGTTGCAGTTGTAGTGTGTACAGTAAAATCTAGCGGAGTTCCACGCGTTCGCTCGTGACGTCACCTACTTGGACACGTGGCGTCACCGCAGCGGTTTCGTATGCCGGAAAGGCATGGAGAGAAGCACACGAGCGTGTTTCAGTGGCCTAGGGGCCCTTTAGGTTGGTTGGACGTGTTTCAATAAAGCATTCAGTAAGTTCAGCTGTTCAGCGGTTTCTTCATTACTGAAGATTCTTCCACCGTGCCACGGACAGCGCCGCGTCTGCCGTTTTGGCTACATACATTTATTGAGGTGAAAGCCTTGGATGCCTGCTGAAAGGCGAGAAGTGACCGTCCTTGGCGTAACCAGGAGCGGTGCAAAAAAACCATGTGATGACGCCACGGAACACAAAACTAATAGCTTATACGACCACACATATCGTTGGTAATTTCTATCGTTCTTTCATAGTCATGCCAGTGGAGCCTGAACACCGACGTGGCCACCCGCTCCGACTGCCGTTTCATCGTGGTAAACCGCAGTGTGCGACGGCACACTGCGGTTCAGTCACGCCGTGATTCAGGACGCAGCAATCTGGCTAGTTGTGATGACGTCAGGCACCAAGACTTCCAAAATGGCCGCTTGTGCGTCACCAAAACCTACAAAATGGCCGCTTGTGCGTCACCAACGGAGCAACGGTGCGGAGCGGCTGTGGAAACGTCGCGATATCTTGCGCGAGCGTGCGACTGGAAGCTCATACTGCGTTGTGAGGTCATGGTACAGTGGGAACCGAAACTTGCTTTTAAAAAACTTACTATACTTACTTTTACAGGGTGTGCTCACGCTTTGCCGTACTTTTTCCATGCTCTAGAAGGCTTGGCCTTTCATTTGACGCAAGAAAACACAAATGAAAAGTTTCGTGTCAGTACCCCTTTACGTGTGTGTAAACATTTTACAGTCGTGAATTCACCCGTTTTTCGGGAACGTTTTCGCGTCTAAAGAGATTTCGTGTGCATCCTGCACCTGCGATTTTCTCATGGGAACGGAACGATGTCTTCGTTCCCAGGCCGCACGGCACACCGTCATTTCCATCGTTTTATAGCCCTGACGCACAGGCACTCTAAAAGTCCTTTACGGGAGGGAAAAATCGTCCGAAAAGGTGTTCATGTGCGGTGACACGCAATAAAAAGGAGTACCTCCCTCCCGGCAATGCTCCTTTTCCGGAAAGGAAACCAGTTACAATTCAAGGATTGCATGCTTTGAATCATTCAGGTGTACACGAAACGAAACTGTGTGATAGGTTGCTAGAGCATTTGGAGCAAAGGCCCTTTGTCGGGCTTCTAAGCCTTTTGCCTTCGCTCCATTTTCTGTTCATGTACAGAAAGAAACAAATAAAGAAAAGTCAGAGTTTCGCCACTAGGGCGAAGCAATGAATGCGATAGCAAGAAATTAGTTTGTCACACGAAGAACGACAAGCAGCTCGATACTTGCAACGCGCCGCCGCAGCACAAAGGACGCTCGAAAAGGACGCATAGGTATACACAGGAAAAGCGTGAACTAACAACTGTCGCAGTTGTTACGTGTTTGTGTTTGAGCAACGCGCTGCGAGTGTCCACAATGCAGAAGCCGACGCTGTTGTTGTTGCCTGTGACATGGCTCACACTCACTCAGGGGTATTGGCCAAGGATTGATTATATGATTATACGACTTTTCGACGCTGTTTGATACTTCTTTTTCTTTTAAACTGCGGCACGTGGAATGACCCCTCTGCGTCTCCTGCTATGCGGTCGCGTCTGACGCCAAGTGTGCCCGGTGTTCTTTTTTTTCCTTCTACATCATGAGTGGTACAGAAGGGAGCCACTTTTTCGTGCGCATCTCAAGGGCAGTTTTCAATTTGAAATAAACTGTAAAAGCGTTGCGTGATAGAAAACACGCTCAAGCTGTTCCGAGATCTGTGTACCGCGAGCGGCAAATGGTGCATATGAATAGCTAGCCGTTATATCGCTGGCACGAGTATGGCGTGTGGCTGTGTTGGCTAGAACAGCAGGCTGCGGAGCGAGGGGTCGCTGGTTTGAATCCCCGGTTAGGTGGTCTGGAATTCTTTTCTACTGATTCATTTTTCTTTATGCCTGTTTTATATATACACATACATATACATATCCGGGACATGACGGCGTGGACAAACGGTGACGGCGAAAATCAGCCGAGTGTGCCCATATAATTGCTATCGCAATAAAAGAAAGAGAAAGATCGCGCGTCGACACTCCGAATGTAAAGGGTGCTCTGATGGCACACAGCGTGCAAAACTCAACAAAGCAGACTTTCAAAGAAGACTCCGTGGGTGCCGCCTAATCCCCTTTGTGATGTCATAAATATGCGTAACACTCCCCCCCTCACCCTCGTCCGCACTCCTGAGAGTGGAGCTTGTCAATCAGCGTGTTGCTGCGTCGTCGTAAAATAGTAACCGATGACACTGCGCCTCTGTTTGCAAGGTACTGCTGACGGTCATGGCAGTGGGGTAGCCAGGGGTTGGCACACCGGGCCCGTGCCCCCCCCATCTTTTTCGCCATGGCATGCAAAGCGAAAAATGGCCATTTCGAAGAGGTGCCCCCCACACGGAATTAAGGAGGTGCCCCCCCCCCCACCCTCGAAAACAATTTCTGGCCACGGCCCTGGATCATGGGATGCGAAGCCAGGCAGTTACACGGGGCCGGCCGCCAATGGCATAGCGAGGACAGCCAGCCCAAATCAGCAATGTTCGTACCCCAAGTGTCTTTTCAACTGTGGAAAGGAATTCTATAAAAAAATCCAGATGATAGAAATTCTAGAAGACGCGCTTGTCCTCGTCTGCTTGACTGCCTGTTTTTGATACGCGCTGGCATTTCAAGTATCGTGAATCACCAACTCGCCCAATGAAACATTTTACAAGTCTAGAAAAAAAAAATCCAGATGATTTCTGGAGCAGGTCGCTGTTTTGGTCGGCGATACATGACAGCACGAGGAAATTTAGGGGGGTAAGGGGGAGGCGCAATTGCAGGGATCCATAAGCACTCTCCCCCCCCCTCCCCCCCCCCCCACACACACACCTGGCTGCGTCACTGGTTGTGCGGTGCTTCTTTTACAGCGAAAGCTGTTCATGAAATCACAACAGCTAGCAGGCGACTTTTGTGCCGTAGTTGTCTGCCGCCGGTGTCCGTCTAATAAATTGCGCCTAATAAATTGGTGAGACTGTGTAAGAGCACAAGACCAGATGCCAGGACCGAGACCGTATAGCGAAAAGGTGAGTAGGAACAAACTTGTGGAATGTAGCACGTGTGTTTACCGGATGCCACTTATACTTGTGGAAAGTCCGACATTGGACAGACCGGCAGGTGTATAAATGACAGGTTGCGAGAGCATAATAACACAGTGAGCAACGTTGCTGCTGACGGTTTTCTTGACCTTCATTGCCAGAGATGTAAGTGCAAGACTAGATTTAAAAAGACACTAAAGCGAAACAATGACTTGGTTTAGATTGACAAACTGCACTCTGAGAACTCTAATTCCATAGGTTTCACTATCATAAGTTCATTATTAGCGGAGAAAATCAAGGCTGAAATTTCATTTGTAAATTTCGCGCCGAAAACTCCGCGGGTGGCGCCAAAAATTTCAAAATCTATTTTTCGTATTTTCGCGACATTGGCCGGATGAAATTGCCTGAAACTTCGCATGCTAGTTCCTCCGGCACCCACAGATGACAACGTACACTATTTTTTATAGATTAGAAGCTACGTAGGGACCCAGTAGGCGCCTTCAAAATCTATGACGTCACGGTGTTTGGTGCGCGAATCTCAAGGTGGCGTCTCCACCCGCATTTTCTTTTCGCGCGCTTTCTCGCTTACCAAGCGTCGTCTCGCGGTAAGAGTGTCGTTTTCGGGATTGTGAAATTGTACTTTGCTAATACGCGAAAAATCGTTTTGCCCTTTAGTGTCTCTTAAAAGAAAAGGCTAGCATGAGTAGAAGTGGGTGCGAGATGACGCTTTCGAATAATGGAAGGCGCACAGAATTTTCGACGTTTTGGTGACGCACGCATGAGTAGTTCATCCGCTGTGTTGTCAGATAAATAAATCGATTACATGTGTTCGCGATAATCAGCGCTTAGTTTAGTACCTTGTATAAATGTGCTTACACGAGGTAAAAGAAACTGCTTTCTTTTTTATGTATAAGCGGAGTTTACAGTTCGTTAGTTAGAGCTATGCTCATGTGGCTTCCCAAAGGCGCTGAGCCGTGCCCCCCACGACGGGAGGCAGAAAATAGTGTCCTTTTTCTATCTTCCTCTTTCTCAAAACCACTCTCTCTCATCGTGAGAGTATATATTAACGGGATGAGCGAATAATAAACCAATTGTTGAGAGTTAGCTCTCTGTTGTGTGGAGTGTGCCTTTCTTTTGTCTTTTGTTTTTTTTAGCCTACACTACCACCAAGTCGTATTTGAGAGGTATACAGTGTTGCGTGGCTCGCCCCGGTGGCCATACACGGTGAAGCCTATGGATCTCGGCGTGCCTTCTCCTCGCAGCCTGCCCCTCTCCATTTACATGCACGCTTGCGAATGCCTGATGCCTGCCTACACGGCAAGTGGACGATCCAGGACACATCGGCATACTCAAGCGCACCTTCGGCTCTCTCTGCTGAGCAGAGCGGACCCCGAAAATTGGCGAGGTCATTGTGGGCCACGGACAATTGATCGTACCTGAATGACGACAGACGGGATTTTGGCTACGAACCGAGTCGTCAGCATTGACAATTAAGGCTGGTGCAACGCATCAGCGATTCGTGGTATAGAGTACGCAGTAGCGATGAAGAACTATCGATGGCACTATCGATATACCCCGTGCGACCTAACAGACATGCAGATCTACGCACATGGCTTTAAACCAAGGTATTTTGTTGGCAATCATGTTCATTTGGCCGCCCACGCACCCGAGGTTCTCAATTTTTAGATGTGAAGCATCTTATGGCGAAGCTTAATCCGGTGGTGGTGGTGGTGTGCCGGCGTGACCACCCTTACTGCGCATGCGCAAACCTTTAAAAAAAATAAAAATAAAAAAACCTCCTCTCCCCCCTCTCTCTCTTCTAGGCATCCCTCCCCGCGGCAACCACACCCTCACTGCGCATGCGCCTCCCCTCCTCTCTCCCCTCCCACGTTCCCCCCCCGCTGTCTCCTCTAGGCATCCCTGCCCGCGGCGACCATACTCCCACTGCGCATGCGCGTCCCCCCTATCTCTCCTCTCCTACGCTCCCCCCCCTCTCTCGCCTCGCGACGCCGACGCAGGCAGCGTCTGCTAGCGAGTTTCTTGGTTGAAAAAACCGACTGCTCGCGCTGCACAACCGTTCACTGGCCACCCCGTATATATGGCAATGGATCTTGACCTCCAAGGTGGTGCCGGTGAGAGATTTCTCCTGTGCGTTGTTGAACAATAAAAATTCGCAGCGTGCGCGTTAACTAAAAGCGGACTGCGGGTCTCTGTGTCCAGTCGGAGACTTCTGTCTCTCATTGCCCATTAGCAGCGATTGGCATGTTCCAGTAGGAAACACCGCTCCATTACTGCGTGCTTTGCGCCTCCCCATTTTTCTGTCCTGCGCAACGCTGCGATGAGCACCAGCGTCAACGCCACCGCCAATGTAAGCGTTAGCGCCCGCTGCTTCACATCTACACATGGTTCCCTTTAGCGGGAGATGGTGTAATTTTTTATTTCACCGCGTATCTTGGAACAGCCACAAAGTGCACGCCGTTTGTTCTGAAAGTCCCAGCCGCGTGTTGTCATCTCCAATGCGCCATTTTTTGGCATCGAGAGAATCAAGTATCTTGAGGCCGAGGGCCAAAATCGGTAAAACAAGGACACTTTTCAAGGATGCCACTCGTGCACAGCAGGTGTGCATGTCTAGCAGAGCGCTCATGCTCCTGGGGAAATCACGTCAGATTCTATACCCTCCGCAAATGGTAGCCCCTTAGACCAAGGGAAGTTGCTTGTGCTCGGCATAGTCGTGCGCACGGGAGGGGGGGGTGCAGAGGGTGTGCCCCCCCCCCCCCCCAAGTCACCTAAGAGTTTACACAAGCGATAGAGATGCTCTGGTGTGGCCCTATTTTCCAGGTTTCAAAGGATCTCGCGTAGACGCATGAGAAACCACTGTATCCCGAAACCAGCAAATTGAGGAAAACAACTGCGGCTTGCTTATTCGTTATTTTCACTTCCGCTGGTGCATCCTTCTTTGCATAGTGCGATGATTAACGAAGCCGGGAACATGCATCAGCGGCTCAGAAACCACTCAGCGCACCGCCAACATAAGAGGCACCTGGGCATTGTCTCTTGCCCGCTGCCTACCTTCCTCGCCCTTTTCCCATCATGTCCCGGAGATGTATAATGCACACGTATGCTATACTAGAACCATTTCACTGTCCCCTCCAAGCTGTTTCCTTCCCTTTGCCCACAATGGAATTTTCATTCGCGCACGTAGCAGTGCAACGCTTCAGTTGCTACAGGAAACAACGACGGTCATGCATTTATATCCAGGCAACAATGACATGGCAACCTCAAGTGAAAAGTGATCTCTATAAAAGATCACATTGCCAAATCAGAAACGAACGATCGCCGACAAGCCTACGGTTGAGATAGCATCAGTTATTGAGAAGCGGCTTATACAAGTACGCATGTGACCTTCCAGGGACCGTATTTCTGTACGCTCGCCGGCATCAGGTTTTGAAGCGAAACCTTCACTGGCCTCGTCGAGCAAGTTTCGCTGTGTATCTCCGCTTTGGCCTTGGAGCGGAGAACACCTACCGCGTGACAAGCAGCGATAGCCGCAGCCGCTCCTCCGACCGCTGATAGGATGGCAAACGCAGCCTCGCCGTGTCCACGTGATTAACCACGTGACTCGCCGCTCTCGGGCCGCGTCGGTAGGGTGGCGTCGGGTCAGCGGGCGAATGCTTCAATGGACTTCAGTTCAGCCATTACGCCGTGGTCGCGCGACGGAAGGAGGGAGCAAGGAGGCTGGTCCATTTGTGCCGAAGTTGTCTGCGCGGTCCCAGCGGCGAAAGTGGCAAGCTGCTTCAAACCACCCTGTGGATGTCACTCAGCTTGCTAGTGAGTTACAGCGCAAACAGAAGTACCAGCGCGTAAAGCAGCAGGCGGAATCGAGTGATGAACGGGATCTTCGGTTAGCTAAACGTCGGAAGAAGGATGAACAAAGGCAACAGTGACCAGCTTCAGTGACGAACGCCTCGCGTTCGACTTCAGCGAAGGCTTCGGAAAGTGAGGATACGACGGTACTGAGTGCTCGCAGTACGGCACGTCCGAGTGGCCATTTCGTTCGGTCGGCAAACTGAGCTTGGCTACGAGGGTAAACGACCATAACCATGTGTAACAAGCTTTCGCTTGCATAACCGGGAGTCTATCCCACCTAAGCCACGGACAATTTTTTTTCGCACACGACGCAGCCACCGAAATCTGTGTGTTATACCTTGTTTATACCCTAAGTGGTTTAAAAAACCTTCTGACGTGCCAATTAAGCCTGGAAAGTGAGGCCAGGCCTCCACATCTTACTCCAGACAGCATAATACGTTGGCATACAGCGAATAAAAAGCAGTGTAAGCTTTACACACCACAGGAAATTAACATTGGTGATTTCACTGAACAGATACTGATGAACTGGCGTCTTAGTATTATTGGTTCTCTTAAGAAGCCCCAAAATGCTGGCAACTTTTAGGAGAGGTGAAATTACCGGCACGCATCCAGATATATAACTTGATCATTTCTATAAGCGTAGTGTTAGCAGAACCAAGATACTTTATCTCTAACAGGCATCACACCAGAAGTCCACGTTTCTGAGGGTAACCTCCTGACAAATGTTGGCTTCACATCTGCTGCTAAGACTTTGAGAAAGCTTCCCCTCCAGGATTTTCTTTAGGAGCGAAGCTTCTTAGGCCCGCACCCCGCCAGCGCCATCCCCGCCGTCGAAGCTCCCGCATGAGCGCTCGCACCCCTCTCCCACCTGTCTCCCTCTTTCTTCGTCTCTGCCCTCTCCTCTCAAACAGGCGAACGCGGGCTCCCGCCACCGAGTGGAGCCAACACCCCCTAGATTCCTAAGGCCTTTTCGATGGTTGCGTGACGTCACCCCATGTGTCCGCGCGGGCGCTGCGTTCCGGTATTCCGGAGCGTCGCGCTCGCTTCTACTGGTGTTGTAGGAGTCTGTGATGGGTGCAAAATACTATGTCATGTCTTTGAGAAGCTTTCTCGAGCACAAGTGAAGCATTCTGCACGTAAAAAGCGTTTCGCGCCGAAAAAAAAAGAAAAAGAAAAAAGGTGGCTGTTATAAATGCGCTGCACATGAAACAGACTACGCGTAGATATAACCTGCGAATAGCTGTTCCTTCATAATTATTTAACTCTGGTATACGCACGAAGTCGTTCAAAAAAAGAAAGAAAAAAAAACTGCACACTTTTTTTTTTAACGCGACACTATGAAGTTTGAGATCCATGGGCCGGGCAAGTACTGCGCCTACGATTCTTCATTTTAAACAATAAAGAAAGCAAGAAAAGGAAAAATAAAACCACCTTCGGAGGCGGGTTTCTACTGCTGCAATGAAAGGAAATTACATTTTTGTTTTCGACTACTTATGATTTATTTCTTGCATCGCATCATGAGAATGCCATTTTTATTGTCGCAATAACTTGCTACATAACACGCTTGGAATTGGAGGATGGATGCACACATTAACATGCAGAAAACAAAACACAGAGACCACACCAAGCGTAGTTTATGGCGGTAAGAGCAAAATAGAAGTTATTTTAACTATACTGCGAGAAGGATATCCTTCTTAGCCTTGTTCATTTACAAATGCACCCCCACTGCTCAGTGAATATTCACGAGAAATGCATGCTTCTTCATCGTTGTGTTGAAGTATTCTCATTATGTACGAAAAGAGTATTCCCTTTCGACAATTACAGCTGTTGCAGCTAAGAACGAAGATTCCGACGCCCGATAAAGCAATGTTACAATTATTTGCCTTCGAATGCACCGTTGGCGTGAAATCCTTCCGTGGGATAGCTCGGAGCCACGCTTTTTTCTGCGCGTCATCACTTGGGAACGAATACACGCGCACTTTTGGCCCCATTGTCATAGTTTCCGCGGCACCCAGGAACACAACATCGGCCCATGTTGCACGAACTTGCAGTCGTTGCGATGCTACGCAATTCGCACGAAACGTCACATCGTGCTTTAACACGTGTACGCCGAAAAAAGAACGCTCACACGGACACGGAGAACACCGAATTGAGCGAGGACACACGGCACGAAGAACACAAATTGTGCAACAGCTTAGCGCACACGCACTGACTTGCCTGGGCAAGCACGCCGAGAACACACGTGCAGCCAGACTACACTGTAGCCAGACGTTTTTCTGGTTTTTCTGTCGGACACTTGGCGTGACGTAGCACGCGGGGAAAGGAGGATGTGAAGAGGCCTGAAGAATTTTTAGAGGGTGTTGGTGGAGCAGAGGCTCTCCATGCGTGCAGCGCAAACAAGGCGCGTGGTGCAAAAAACACTTCGCGCTAATAGACGACTGCAAAATTCCCACTTGAGATTTGTTAGGGCTGCTGTAAGAACATGGATATTCAATGAAACGCCGCTCGCGGCATTCCTTCGCCGCCGTCGAAGCTCCCCGCCGCATCACCACTGGCATCCCTCCCACCTCTCTCCCTCTCCCGGCGCTGCGCGGGCCGCCCACTCACTTGCTCAGTCATTCCCACCACCGAGCGCCCCACCCGCTTCCCACCCTACCGCCTTCAAGAAAGCAAGCAGCCAGATCAGGCGCATAGTCGTGTGCGTCCCATTTCTAAGGGGCTTCGCTCATCGGTTGTGCTCGTACACGGAACTGCTAGATTTTTCTTACATCTGCTTGGTTATAACAAGCTTTGCTTGAAAAAGGTACAAAAAGCGTGACACTTTAGCTTATGCTAACCGCTTCGCATTTTCTGATCAAAGAATTTGATGTGTACCATGAAAACACTGTAAAGTGGCTTCAACGATTATTGATTTTATTCAACCCATTTTCTGCGTATCTTTTTGCAACTACCAATAAAATGAGCTGCTCCACGTCTTTTCATAAACTTCCTACACGCGAAAGAATACGCAGTAGCTTCGTTCAGCCTACTTCTTGCCGTTCCGATAAGGTCACAGGATCGCGGATGGGGATTTTTTTCAAAATTGAAAACGCCAGAGATCGTATGTATACATAATGCTTCTTGTTATTTATTTTCTTAATCTTTTATTCTTTCTAGTTATTCTTGTTTTCAGTTCTTGTTTCTATTTATTCTTTAATATTATTGTCATGTTGATTCGATAGCCGGCTCTAACGTAGCCTACCTTCCAAAGTTTTTCTCATGTGAATAAAAAATAATAGGGCACTAAGAAAAAAGGCGCTGAGCATTATACAAGCGCTATCTTTTGTTAGCGCATGTCCTGTGTTCACTGTCGTTCTCTACGTCCTGTATCAAAACACCACGTTGCAGAGCTTTCCATCTAGTAACTCAGAAACGAATTTGCTCGAGCTATGTTTACCGTCCTTTGACCATTGTTTTATTCGTCCTCGTAGCTCGGGTTCTTCTAACACGGTCGATAAACTTTCTGGGACGGCTCAGAAGCGGAGTGCTACGCTTTCCAAAAACAGCGAATTCATTCTGCTTTGTCCCGGTGTCGCGTTATTTTTCTATTGCGTTGTATCTTTCTTCTCGACTAGCTTACTGTCGTAAACACTCTTCGTGATGGTGCTGGCGGCAGTCATCCGTTTTAGTAGCAGACTAGACTTCGGAACCATCGCAGTGCGATGATAAACAGGAACCATGCGAGGTCACTTGGGCGTCAAAAGATTGGATCTGCTACGTTGCCGCTGCTGTCTTTTACCCGCAAATGGTGACGCCTTTTCTACTTCGAAGACTTTTAAACATTTGTGGCCCTGCGGAAATAGATAGATAGATAGATAGATAGATAGATAGATAGATAGATAGATAGATAGATAGATAGATAGATAGATAGATAGATATCTTTGTGTATGTGAGGAACACTGACAGTTATCTGCGTGTATATGGCATCACAGCATGTGCCCATTCAAAAAAAAAAAATTCACGCCATATCCACGAAGTGAATGATGATGAGTGGGCGAAGCTCCAAAGGTAATCTGGTAAACCGTCAATCCCCGTAAATTTTGCCCACTCGATCATCATACAAAGACCTGACACAAATGCGGGGGGTGTGGTGTGATTATGAACGTTTGTTGTCGGCGTTGCCGTTTTGCCTTTCGAGGGCGAGAGCGCGTTCACGATCGTTTTCATCCATGGCAGAAAGAGAATGCGTGGTCTGGAACGCGCTTATACTTCATGGTCATCAGCGTCATCGCCATCGTTATCACGTGTAGTGGGTACATTCCACTATACGTGGCTACCTACCTACTACTACTACTACTACTACTACTACTACTACTACTACTACTACTACTACTACTACTACTACTACAGAGGAGGGACAGACCCACACCCTAAGGAGCTTCGCCCCTAAAAAAGAAAAGACTGGGCGTGCAAGCAAGAACACAACAAAAGAGTCAAGACCCCTCAAACACCGTCTTGTATTGTCTCGACTTCTTTCTTCTGCCCGTGTTTCCACGAGCCGTTTTTGAATATGAATACTTATCAACTAGCTCTACTCTCTGTTAGTCGAAATTGTTTGTACCCCGAGGCGTCAATTAGTAATCCTGGTGATAGATTAGGCTGACATTTCCGGGATCATCAATAGAATTTCCGTCCGTCCGTCCATCCATCCATCCATGCATCCACCCATTCATCTATCCATCCATTTGTCGCGAATCTCCTGATGCGCTGGTAGGTGCGATGTGGACAGCCTGTTAACCATTTTTTTTAGTTTTTCTTTTTTATTCGGGACTCACAGATAAGCGCCTTTTTTTATTTTATTGTAGTTGTACCTTGTAAAAACAGCTGGGCCTATAATTCGGTCTATAATTCGGTCGCGGAATACTTTGTTGCGAGCTCCTGAACAGTTAGCTCAAGAAATCTATGAAGATATGGAGCTGCTTACTTCTTGAAGTCCACTGCTCACTTCTAGACAGTGCTTATTCTCTGGCTGATAACTGCCGTTCAAATGCAATGAATTGACCTTAAATAAATGGCAAAATACGAAACACGTTTTCGAAATAAGCCAGGCTAAGAGAATAAATTCGTGTACGCAATTCTATGAATTTAAGGGAGGAAATCTCACAGTGAAAAAAGAAAGAAGAATGCCATCGTTTGCATGCCGCAACCTCAGGTGGTGCAATCAAATTCCGAGCCCAACAACTGGGACGTTCTTTGTGTGTAAGGCTTAAATATTATCATTCTTAATTTCGTAAGTTACAGTGGGTCCAGTGAACAATGCCATGTGGTAAACAGCAACAGAACTATAAGCCTTCTACCTTAATTCGCTCACTGTGCTTAGCCCATCGCTGCTTTCTTGACCACGCTTAATTTATCAACGAACCTCAACTCAAGGCCATTTCTATGTCAACCAAATTTTTTGTGCCAGAGATGATGCAGCATTCTTCTTCGGTTGCCACACCCAAGCCATGGACAAAAAGGCCGTGTCGAGATGGGGAACGCAATTCCCGCAGCGTAGGAGGCAGATTCCCAATGGGGAAATGCTCGCTTTTGTTTTTGAGGAGACCGGGAAACGTACTGGAATGTAGGAATGAGAACAGACACGGCTGCTGTGCGGTCAGTGCGGAGAGAGTGCGCGCCATATACTACGCTCTGCTCACTCAGCAGGAATTGCAGAGAACAATGCCATGTAATTACGGCAGGCCGGAGATGCAGGTTTTTACAGATGCGTTCTACACGGACACTGGCCTTGGGATGTGCTCCACTATGCCATTCCTACACTTGGCACCGTTCCCCCCTTTCCTAACGTTTATTGGCCTCTTATTTCATAATTTCCTTTGATGTGAAGCTTTTTTAGACAATTTTATATTACGCGCCTTTTTTGTACTTGATAGCTAGCTTAAGTTCTAGATTTTCACATTTTCTTCATTATTACCGCCTTCCGTCTACAATTTTATATTACGCGATAACGCACGGGCAACAATCCGACTAAAGCCTTTGCTTTTCTCACAAACCTGCTCACGCTATTTCTGTGCATCCTCGTACGCAGGAATAGCAAACGCACATCTTGCTGGTCTAGCGCATAAAATATGAGTGTTCTGTGCCAAGCACGATCAACGCAGAGCTGCGCTTTTGATGCTCATTTCCTGCGTGCGCAGTCTGCATGTTCCTCTGCTTCGTCAGCAAACCGGAAGTCACGTATTCATCTACGCTTGCCCCTTTGCTGCGTAGGAGTCAAGATAGCGAACTTTCATGTCCTCGTCAAAAGAAGCACGCGGCCAGTTGAACTGAACACAAGCTGCATACATTCGTAATGCCTACCAGCGGACAGCAGCCACTGAAACGACCGGATGATAATGTCCTTCCGGCCTCGTCACAGAAACGCCCCGTGCAGTGCTGCGGAAACAGGGATGAACATTTACGTAGAGCATCGTGTGCATAGCGGACGGCTATGGATTGTAGAGGCACTCGCAAATGTTGAACGCGAAGCACGTTGAAATGTAGTGACGACTATCGTAAACCAGCTAGGTTTTACGAGAGCAGGTTTGTAACTCTAACCGCGCCACGAGTATCACTGTAGCCGAATCTCACTATTCCATAAATTTACCGCCAACCCACGCTTGACGACGACTTCATAATTACGGCAAAAGTAATGACCTACAAGTTTTCTCACTCTAAATATGTTGCTATTATTAGACACCAGCCTTGGCTGTCATTCAGTTCCACTGGAGTAACGATTCTGAACATCTGGCATGTGAATGCATACTTGATCACTGGGGTTAATTAGTGACGCCCATTTGCTCAGTACAGAGTGCGCATAATAACAAATTCCTCAGGAACATTGCTTCAATTCATACAAAACAGATGCCTTACTGCACACGTATAACAATAAACACATCAAGAAATATGCCCTAAAGGCAAATCTTTAAATTAATAAAAAAAAAGGCGCATCTACGAGACAACAGTATTGAGGTTGCAATTATTTTTTCGCGAGACTGAAAATTGAATGCAGCTTACGGCACACCAACGCTGTCTTTAACGTACACGTTAGCGAACTAGAAAAGTTCAACTGACGGGCACGCGCGTGAACTGCGGTGATTCGAAAAAATAGTTGAAGTCATGGATATTTCATGAGAGCTCACATTATGGAGACATACTGCGCAGACATTAGGGAATGTCTCTAAAGTAAAGGCAACATGAAAGAAAGAATGTCCAGCGCTTGGTAGAAGTCTCCAGGCCTGCGGCTACGAATGTTAGTGTGCTCGCTCCCGCTTTTAAATGACTTGATTGAATCGAGAGAATGATAGTTGAAGAAGCGTGGAAAGAGAATAAGGTCAGCTTGAGGCTATACGCCTTCCTTAGCGCGTTTTTGTTTCTTTCTCACAAAAACAGAAGTTTTCATTGGTGTTGTCATTTTAAAATGGGACAAAGCAGAAGAGCCGGAAAGGCAGGTATTTGTGGTGTTTCATATGGGGCATGTTCGGGCAGCTTGCCGGGTCAAACTAGCGTGCTTATGTAATTCAAACTTACATCATTGTAATGGATGGAAGTTTTTTTCTTTTTTTTTTAGTCGCATGTAGTTCAAACTTAAATCCACAAGATCCATGAAATCACTGCTGTGGGAAAGCCAAGAGATGCAGAGAAACCCCATGCTTCAGATTTCGTAACGAAGCAACGCGCAGGAGAGCGGCATCAGAATTTGCGCGATCAACGAAGCACGGGTTGTGGTACGCGGCGCTGCTAATTAGCCAATAGTTAGTGTCTTGGCTCTGACAAATTTAAAAGAGGAAAAAAATTGGGAAAACAAAAGGCACGTTGGCAAGTGCCTGAACGTGCCCGTTCGCGCGCTTGTTTCTGTCGAGACTACGCGAGCGCTGTCATGCTGCTCTGCTTTAACAAAAGGGACATGAACACCTTATCGCCTGCGGTCACTGGTGGTCTCTGGTGGAAAGGTAAAATTATTTCACGGCCCTTAGTTTCATTCAGGCGTTTTAAAGGCACCCGTACCAGCTTGACAAGCGGAGTTCAGTCAGCGATTATTGTTTCTCGCACGGCAGTGTTGCGATGCAGTATCTTGTATCTTAAGATACGCGATACGTTATTGAATGTTTCCCGGAAATACATAGTCGTCTTGCGAGACATATCGCGATACAAATACAAGATACCTAAAGAATACCTAAGATAGTATCTAAGATACATGTATCTTCGATACTGCCCAGCCCTGTTTGTAGGAAAATCCGTGTTTCTGGCTGCGATGTCAAACGATGACGGCATGATGTTGCGCCATTATCTGATGTCCTCCGTCGCTCTGAGGAGTAACGTGGTGTCTTTCTTGCTTCCATGGACCTACGTAGACGCCGCAACATCATTAAGGTGCGCCATTCACAGCACCACTGTAATACGGGGGTATCACGCGTCTGTCTCAGACGAATCGAAGGCGAAAGCGTTTATATTCCTAGTTATGTATCTAACTAGTGCACATGACTCAAGTCTCATGTCACACTTGGTGAACCTGCTCTGGTGATGCATACTTCTACGGCATAGAAAAATTCGCAAGGTCCTGGCCACGGTGTAAGGATAAGTTAGGTGCTGACACTCGCCGCTGCGCTCAAGGAGAGGGCGCGGGCAGATTGTGTTCGCCGATAACCTTGAGCCACGAGTGGTTTTCGCCGCACGAGTGGAGATTGCGCTACAGTATGGGGTCCCAGGTGATCGTGCGGGGTAACGTTACTAGACGTAGTAACGTTGGCGCCGGGCGCATTCTGAAATTCGTGCGCAAAGGAAGATCTTTGTGAAAGATTTGTGCGCGTGTTGTTCTGTGATTTAGAAACGCGTTGCCCTGTGCCTGTGAGCTCGGTGAGTGCATTTGTTTTGCTGATTCGTGTTTTGTGATTCACTGAACGTATACCTCGACGCTGCATATGACGCCGAGTACGCGTTAGCGGCTTTGTCGCTGGCTGCGCCTCGAAATGGGCAAAATGTGTTTTGTCCCGAACTGCAAGTCGGGGTATATGACTTGTACGGAGCGTGTGTCGCTTTTCAAGGCTCCGTGTGAACCAGAGCGCTTAGATAAGTGGCAATGGGCTGTTCTAAGAGAAGACAGTGTATTTGAGTCTACTGACTACGTGTGCGCGAAGCATTTCCCAAAAGAAAGGATCTCTGCAGTATATCATGCAGAATACAAGGAAAACCTCCTGTTGCACACCCAAAAAAACTGTGCTCTCTTAGGATGCTGTGCTTAGCATTTTCCCGAGCTGTCCAAAATACCTGACCGTGCATCAAAAAAACCAGGAAACCTCCGCGAAAACGGCAGGCTCTACTGCCGGCTTCACGGAAGCCAGTGGGCCAAAAGGTTCAACTGCTTCTGAAGTGCCTAACCCGACCGCTGAAAGTACGCCATATTTATTGCACGCAGAAACAGCGAGTCCAGGTCATGGCGATGCTGAATCAACAGGCACGCTACGCTAGAGGATGCGCTTCGACTGCTGCAGTAGCGACGGGCCTACTCCACGTAAAGAAGAGGATGCTTCTAAACAGAACACTGATATTGCGAGTAGCCTATTCGCTACCGACTCATTTCTTCATCAAGCCGCAAAGGTTATTTCATTCTTGTTTCAAAGTCGGATGCCACTTTTCGAGCTGCCTCGTCTATGCTTATTAGGACCAAGAAACACTAAATGTTGTACAATAACCAGTGAACACACACACACTCACACACACGCACGCACGAAAACACACAGACACTTGCACGCACACACACACGCACTCACGCACACGCACGAAAACACACAGACACTTGCACGCACACACGAACGTGCAAACACGCACGCACACTGTCGCCTTCAAAATCGCTAACGTGCCTTTACTTTTCGGTGGAGACTGCCGCAAGGTAGGCCAAACCGCAAACGTTCTCCAGCTGCTATCCTCATTGCAACTATCTTGAATTTTCGCTCACGGCCCAACGCTGATTTTCGCTCAGAACCAAAGACCCTGACGCCGACACCGCCGACGCCACCGACACAGCAAATTCAGCCGAACGAGCTCTTCAATGCGGTCGCGTCAAAATGCGACCGCTCTCCAGACCAACGTTCACTGCTGTCGGAGCATTTAAATGACAAAAATGCTGTTGCGAAATCAGCTGCACATACAGTTAGAAAATAAATTTCGTTACTGTAATATCCCAGTGTATTAATTTACTGACATTCATGTACAGATGTATATCGAACGTGGTAAACATGCGAGGCTCCGCAGCAATAATATACTCGGCGCGGATTGGCGCCCTTCCCCAGTGAGCCACCTTCTGTTAGCGCCACCTGTCGCCGCCAAAAGGAATCAGCCCAGGCGGCGAACACCATCTGAACGCAGCGCCGGCAGCAGAGTCATCACTGAAAATATTCTTACACCATGCTCCTGGCTAAGCGTCTTCCATCACGCGCCCTTTCATATGTTACTCCATAGGGTCTCTAGGAATTGGTACGTGGCGCAAATTTGTTATGTTTTGGTGGCGCGAACGCCGCAAAGATGAAGGGGACACACTGCTCGCGCGCTCAAAGGATACTTTGTGTCCCTCAAAGTGACCTCCAATATAGAGATCGCAGGCTTTCGCCTTCAAAGCCTTTGCTTCACCACGCCAAATTACATGAACAAAGTATTCATCGAAAGTTTCCGCCTGTAATATTTGTTTTTAGCGGCGGTTCAACGCATTCGCACGGTCGATAGATTAATGCTTTCAAAGTGCGGGTGTTTAGTTCAGTAGGTAAATTACTGGGATTCCGAGTGCAAGGAACTAGGTACCGTCATTTGTTTCCGAGTGCGAGGAACTAGGTACCAAACGTTTGTGCAATACGTTTACGGTAGAACGCCTCTATAACGAAGTGTGTGAGAACGCGAGGATCCCTCGCTATAGACGTCCCATCGTTGTTAGGTGTCGCACAGTTTAGTCACCCAAATAAAGTGAACAAGCATAATAAATTGAAATATTGATTATTCACAGCAATTGGCGAAAAAAAAGTCGACAATTTTCTTCTGCACATTAGCATGACCTATTGAATGGGCAACCACCAACACAGACCTGACGCCGTCGAGGTTCACCGAGTACTGCGGTGCGCGGTCCCTCGCTATAGACGTCCCATCATTGTTTTCCTTATTTAGTAATTTATAAGTAAGCGCGGTATGACCTTGCTGCCTCAATGTTCTTTTGTTGTAGTGCGTCGTGTGTGCAACGAATTATGGGTAATTGTTGCTAAGCAACAATTCAGTGACCGAGAACGCATGAATTTCTTCGTTAAAAGGGATTTTTGCTGTAGTGACGGTCTGAATACATAGGAAATGTAAAATGAGGTCAGACAAATTGGCATCCTGCGTGGTATTGCAAAAAAAAAAAGCGCTTATGCAATTCATATTATTGCCGCTATGTACACATGTAGTATCACTTTGAGCCACTTCACTTGTCAATGACTGACACATGGTGATAACAAACATTGCTATATATTTTTTTGATCAATGAAAAACTTCTTTGTGCTGATATAGAGTTAAATAAACCTCCTCTCCCCCTCTCTCTCCTCTAGGCATCCCTACCCCGCGGCACCCACACCCTCACTGCGCATGCGCCTCCCCTCCTCTCTCCCCTCCTACGCTCCCACCTCTCTTCTCTAGGCATCCCTGCCCGCGGCGTCCACACTCCCCACTGCGCAAGCGCGTCCCCCCCTCTCTCTCCTCTCCTTCGCTCCCCCTCTCTTCTCTAGGCATCCCTGCCCGCGGCGTCCACACTCCCACTGCGCATGCGCGTCCTCCCTCTCTCTCCTCTCCTACACTCCCCCCCCTCTCTCGCCTCGCGACGCCGACGCAGGCAGCGTCTGCTAGCGAGTTTCTTGGTTGCTGAAAAAACCGACTGCTCGCGCTGCACAAGCGTTCACTGGCCACCCCGTATATGTGGCAATGGATCTTGACTTGCAAGGTGGTGCCGGTGGGAGATTTCTCCTGTGCGTTGTTGAACAATAAAAATTCGCAGCGTGCGCGTTAACTAAAAGCCGACTGCGGGTCTCTGTGTCCAGTCGGAGTCTTCTGTCTCTCATTGCCCATTAGCAGCGATTGGCATGTTCCAGTAGGAAACACCGCTCCATCGCTGCGTGCTTTGCGCCTCCCCAGTTTTCTGTCCTGCGCAACGCTGCGATGAGCACCAGTGTCAACGCCATTGCCAATGTAAGCGTTAGCGCCCGCTGCTTCACATCTACACATGGTTCCCTTTAGCGGGAGATGGTGCAATTTTTTTGATGGCTCGCTGGTTTATGCACAGCCTTATGGGAGAGGCGCAAGGCGTCGACAAGCAGATTGTAGTGACATCGCGCATGCGCTGTGACTGTCGGAGCCAAAGCTGTAGCGGCGCTGCTACGTTCGTAATCAGGATAGACCACCGTGCTAATTCTGGTGCATTCCGCAGATTCGATCAGCGTATCTGATTAAGAACATCGTCATAATCGAATTTAAGCAATGACGCCACTTGGTTTCTAGCTTACTTCATATCCTTTAAACAGACTATGAGATAAATATATGTCCGAAGCTGCTATACTTTTCAACTTATATTCGGTCCATAATCGTGCTGTGTTTTCTTGTTGCGAAGAAGCAGCGAATATCACAAGCATAGAGCCGCGTTCAGACTGCAGTCGCATCTTTCATGAAGTCGTATCGCGTAACAGCGGTATCGTCCGTTTGCGTAGCTAGCGACCACGCATGTTCACATTGATCTTTCCGGTACGATAAGTTTTTGTTTAGAAAAAGATTATTTACACTATGTACAAAAACAAAAAACATAATAACATTTCAGTGATCACGGGTACATACACACCGGGACAGCTATGCGCTACGCAAACATCACTGTTTAGAAAAAAAATTTATTTACACTATGTACAGAGCATAAATTACGTATGACATATCAGTGCACAGGTATACATTCACATTTTCACCATTGTACATCACAAAAACTAAAACTAACACTTTCCCATAGGGGCGAACAGCAGAAGTCAGATCAACATAACAAAAAAATGCACATAGCTGACAAATGACTAATACAGAAGAGGTCGAAAGGGTAAGGAGACAAGTACACCCACTCCGACCCGATGGTGCGGCCTAGCACCATGTAGGCCGAAAAATAAGTTGGACTCGTTCATTCTGAACGTCGACAAAAGGGCATGACCAATGGCGCAGAAACTCGCACTCCCCCCAAAAAGAAAAGCTCCTCCGAGAGAAACGCGAGGATCTCGCGCCTCATGCGCCCCAATATTGGCCATAAGGCCCGTCGACGGCAATTCCCAGCGACGGCTTCGCAGCGGTTGCGCCAGAGGCTGAACAGGCCGGCAACTACTAAGAGTGCCGCGAAGCGCCCCGTGGGAACTGGCCGCTGGACACGAACCCTCGGACACCCTGCCCACGAAAACCAGCATGGACCGCACGCCAAAAAAGGCGGGCGACCACGCATTCGATCGTCGCATGTCGGTTGGTCTCAACCATGACGCAGTTGGGGCAAGTGGAGGTGCGTACCACCTGCCATCGTTGCAGCCGATCTCGAGTGGGGAGCAAGCCCCCAGCCCCATCGCCAAACAAAGTCACGAAGGTGACCTGGCAACGCCGCTGCGACCATGTGCTTCCAAGGGCGACTCATTACCGCATTCCGGTGTCGGGGTACCAAAGGCTGCATAAGGGCGGCCATTGTGTCCACCACTTTCGCTTCGGCGACATCGATCTCGGGGCATGTAGTCTCTAGACGGCGGTGGAAGGCCAGGAGGGCACGATACACAGTCGGTAAATGGGAGGACTGCGGACCACAGTTGATAGGACCAGCGGGCACTAGGACACGTAGGGATGGACCTAGGTGGTAACGTGCGAGTGCCTGCGCAGGAGTACCATCATTATTTAAAACGCGCAATAAAGTGCGGAGGGACAGGATGGAAGCTGTGACGGCCACGTCGGGGAACGCGAAGCCTCCTCGGCTGCGCGGTTGCGCTAACGTGGGGCGCGATAATAATTCCGTACCACCAGACCAAAAGAACGAGGTGATTAAACGCTGGACTTTCTGTGAAACGCGGAGCGGGGGTTTGACGGTGTGACACAAGTACCAAAATTTGCCGAGGTAGACCGATTGCGACAAGTACCGGCGTTCTAACAGGGGAAAATCAAAGTGCTTAGCGTCGTCTATGTTTTTTGTTAGAGCTTGTATAACAGATGTCCAGATATTTTCTTGTATACCGAAAGCATTGTAAGTAACACCTAGTATCTCCATGGTGGAAAACCATTGCAAAGGCAGCGTGATGTTAATACGTCCGGCAGGGTTTCCAATGAAGAAATACTGGCTTTTTGACAAATTTAAACGAGCACCAGAAATCGCACCGAAATTGGAAAAGGTATTCAGGACGTGCTGCAGTGACTGTTCGTTGTGTATGTACAGAGTAATGTCATCGGCATAGGCAGTTACTTTAACTTCAGTGCGGCCAGGGGAGGGGTAAGCCACGAATCTGTGGATCTCGTTCGATGGCCCTTAAAAAGGGTTCTAAGGCAAGGACGAATAAGACGGGGGAGAGAGGACAACCCTGACGGACTCCTCGTGTAACCTGGAATGGGCGGCTCTCGCGCGAATCTAGGAAAAGGGTACTTTCGGAGTTGGCGTACATAGCGTGAATGAGGCGGATGAGCTTGGCAGGAAAACCGAATGCTTGTAAGACGTTGAATAGATAGGTATGTTCAACGAAGTCAAAAGCCTTTTCCTGATCTAAGGAAACCAGTAACCCCTGTGCGCATCGTCCAGTGGTGTATTGCATTATGTCACGCGTGAGCCAGGTATGACTATGAATGTCGCGGCCCGGAATGGAATAGACTTGGTGGGGAGCTATTAGCGATGGAAGAGACGGACTGATGCGGCGTACCAGAATGTTAGCGAGGAGTTTGTAATCCGCACTGAGAAGGGTGATGGGGCGCCAATCTTCGGGTCGCGTGGATTGGGAGTCTTTCTTGGGTATCAGTGTGATACGGCCGCTGCGGAAAGAGTGCGGGAGGGAAAGATCGTGGAAACAGCGCCTGATGACACGCGACATAAATGGGCCAATAATGGGCCAAAACTGGATGTAGAACTCGACGGGGGAGGCCATCGGGTCCAGGGGGCCGAACCCTTTTTCATTGCATCTAAGGCGTCTTTGATTTCAGAATCCGATGGTGGTGATAGGAGAGTGTCAGAATCCGCGTTGGAGTAACGGGGTAAATTTTGTAGGAGGGGGTGCAAAGAACCTCCTGCGGCAGAACTTACGCTAGTAGCTGACTGGGCCATAAATTCAAAGTGGTGCGTGAAGGCCTGGAAGTCGCGTGAGCCATTAGCGGCAGGAGCTATAGGGTGCAGCGTGTGTGCAGGCGAGCCGCACGGACGGATGAGCGCCCGGCGTGCATACCGGAGGACCTCAGGGTGTGCACATGGCGCACGTCTACAGCGCCAAGCTGCCGCTGGAAGTGAAGAGGCGCGCATTATACGCTGGTACCTGTCCACTAGCTCTACTTGCCATGCACGCATGACGGGAGAGGGGCAAGGGTCTCGGTGAGCAATGCGGATTTTCTGCATTAAAACGTTAGCGTCTTGTGTCACACGAGCGCGAAGTGCCCTACCCGACGCACTACAATGGTGACGCCATTGTTCTTTCAGATGATCCCAGTCAGTGAGATCTGCGCCAATAAGTGATGCGCGTAGTGCTCGGGACAAACCCTGGGCCGTCTGAGAGTCTTGAAGGACGCGGCAATCCAGACGCCATGGCCTCTGAACCGCCGGCGTCCCCGCAGGCAGGTGTAGAGTCAGCGCAACCGGGCGATGGTCACTTATATACACGGGCGTAGGTGGTAGCGACAGCACCTCGACATCGCGTCGAAGGCCATGAGGCCGGGGGATACATATGTTCGATCAAGCCGGCTGCTCGATGTCGCGCGACGCCACGTATAAACATACCTCCCACCATACGTACGATCATGTACATCAGTCAGTAACAACTGTTGTACGAGACGCTCAAGTTCTTTAGCATTCCAGTTAGACCGGCCGCGACCTGGACCTCGGACGTCAGTATGGGAGTCTAAGACACAGTTGAAATCTCCTAAGAGTACTAAATGCCGAGAATTTAAAAGGTAAGTGTCTAGTGAGCGAAAAAATGTGCCAGAGTTTGCGGACACTGCCGGCCCATAGACGCCAACAAATCTGATGCGCAGAGAAAAGAAAGTGCAGTCGAACGCCAGCACGCGTCCGAAGGCATCGAAGGTAATATGGTGGTCGCGCAGAAGGCTGCGGTTAAAAACAATAACTCCGACGCCAGTCGAACGCGTGCTAGCGAACGAGAAGTAACAATCAATGTTGAAAGCGCGTTTGAATGTGAGAACATCTGAGAGCTTGAAAAAAGTTAGTTTCCTGCAGAAAAAGTAGGTCACAAGATAGTGATCGCGCAAAATTTATAACTTCAGCCTGTTTTTGAGGGTTCCGGAAACCATGAACGTTAAATGTAATTACTTTTAAAGAGAGCCATGATAAATGAGAAGGATACAAATTCAGGGACGGAAAGGCAGGAGTACTCTTTAGCGGGCGCGGGAGCGGGTGAACGCACCCCCGCGAGCGGTACAGTAATTTCTTGCGGCCGGGCGACGCACCGGAGGCGCGGGGCTTCCGGGGTCGCGTTGGTGTCCGCAAGGGACTTCTGTCGCGGCTGCGGGTTTCCGAGTCGCTGCTCGAAACTCGGTGACGCTTGATGTTGGAACTTCGAACGGAGGGGGGGGGACCAGAACGTCGTCACTTTCCCGGCTGACGTCGCTGGGTGTAACGTCTTCGTCAATCTGGAGGGGCGTCTCACTTGAAGAGCTGTCTGAGTCTTCAATGTGGACGGTTCCGTCGTCTGTAGACGGAGACTCCTCGATGGTAGTAGGATTCGCAGACGATGGGGAGGCCGCGTGACTGGCGTCGGACGTCACGCTGTCGTCGGCGTCTGTCCGCCCAGCAGATCCGCTGTGGAGCGAGGTGCCGGCATGTCGTTCGATGGCGATGACCGATGGGCGCGAGACGCACACCGAATCATCAGCCGTGGAAGCGCTGGCTGGCTCTGGGCTAACTGGGGATGCAGCGGGCGTTGGATGTGGCGTCGCATCCTCCGTGTTTTGATCTTGGGTGGGTTCTTGGGCAAGTGTCGGTGGGACCTCGCGTCTGTCCGAAGCCGGCACCTCGGGTTGAAGCGGTGGGAAGTCCTTAGAGGCTGCCTCTGAGTACGACCTTCGGATAGTGCAGGCGACGGTGGCATGGGGATCTCCACAACGACGGCACGGAAGGGAGCAGCCCTTGCCGTCGTGACCATAGATGCCGCACCTCCCGCAAAACGGCGCCATGCAGTTCATCCTGAAATGGCCACTTTCTCCACAACGTCGGCACACGCGTTGAATACCCTTGTAGTCGCAGGTCACTCGGTGACCTGCCACCCTCAGGTAGTTTGGCACAGGGGACGACGATTTCATCTCCATGCGGACGTACCGCGTCCCAGTGGTCACGGTCGGGCGCGACCCCCTGAGTCCTCTGGTAATGTGGAGCACCTTCCCGTAGGGAGACAACGCTTGGGCAAGGGCCTCACTGGGGACGCGGCATGGCAGGGAAGAGAACGGTGACCTGTGTTACTTGAGGGGCCCAGGGGTACGATGGCGACGCGCTCTCCTCGGATGTTGAGGTGCGACGCGTCCACGATTTGAGCCAGGGCGGCTTCGCTGTTGACGGTAACTTGGTAGTTCCGGCCTCCGGAAGTGCTGAACGCAGTATACTTCTTCGATTCCTACTATTGAAGACGTCGCGTCAACGACGTCTTCAGGACTTGCCCCCTCAGGGACGATGACATCGAAGGCTAGCGCCTTCTTCGGTGGCTGGCTTGCCATGATGGGCGCCCGCCAGCCCAAGGACGCCCAGAAACGCTAGCTACAAAACGCGACCGTGCCCAGTACAATCTTAGCCAGATAGGCCGAGAAGACACTACATACGATCTAAGCCAAGAGGCCGTTCGTCCCTCGTCGTAGTCGTAGTGCGTAACCAGTCTTACGCTTTGACCTCCAAGGTGGTGCCGGTGGGAGATTTCTCCTGTGCGTTGTTGAACAATAAAAAATTCGCAGCGTGCGCGTTAACTAAAAGCCGAATTCTTCTGTCTCTCATTCCCCATTAGCAGCCATTGGCATGTTCCAGTAGGAAACGTTAGTAGAAGTAGAAGTGTTAAAAGCCGACTTCTGCTGTCTCTCATTCCCAGTAGCAGCCATTGTTTACCTCCAAGGTAGTGCCTGGTGAGATTTCTCCTGTGCGTTTTTAAACAATAAAAATTTTGTTCAAAATGCCGTTGATTGATGAAATAAACCAACGAAAGACGCCAGATGTTTTCTAAAAGCAAAACGAAAAGACGCCAGCTGCTTAACGAAAGACGCCAGGCGTTTTCTAAAGCAATGGTTTTATAATCAAAACCATATCGCGATACAGGTTTGTAGTTGACGATGCTCGTTGCCGTCGGTGTGTGCTCGTATGCAAGAAGCACTTAGCTTACATTTCACCGACCACAAAGCGGTCATAATGAAAGGACAACGGAAACCAGCAATAAAAGTTTGATAAAACATTTAATCAATCGTTTCACGTCAATTTTATCGGGCGAATTAACGGAAGAAATTTCACGGTTTAACCGATGATTACTTCCAGGAGCTTCGCCCAATCTCATCATCATTTTTTGTTCGGGTTAAAGTATGCTGATCCCGTTACGATATGCTCGTTCACGGCCTTTATGGAATGCTGCAGCAGTGTTCCATTGCTGCCGCGGCCCGTTCCAACATGCCACTCGCTCAAGGCGCGCAGTAATGCCACGGCTGCGCTGGAACGCGAGCAGCAACGAGAGCACCGGTGTTGTGCATGACCAGAGCCTCACAACAGAATTTTGGCGACGCGTTGCCTGAAGTTAGATGGTTGCATATTTTTTTCCTTACCATCCCTTGTTACGAAGAAGCGTCAGCCCCATATTTAGAGATCGTAGGGCATTAGGATTTCTCAAGGTTTGAGCACCATAAGAAAATTTGTCTAAGTGAGATTACTGATGAGCTGTTATTAACCCCTTCAGTCACGAATTAAGGATGCGCATCTGCAAATGCGTCAAATTCGCATGGCGTAATTCCAAGGCACTCACTACGTATTACATTCCAAGAAAGAAAATGAAGGAGTGTGTTGTTTTGCGTGAGTTTCAGTAATTAAAGTAAATTATCGTGTAACTAATTATCAAATTATTCGGCATCAGTCAGCTTCAATACTTGCATAAAACTAATCAACTATTAGGCCCGAAATGAATGCCCAGTTAGTTTTTTGGTTGTATTCGTTTCGAGCGTAGAAAAAAAAATACTCTTGACGTTGCTCCTGGAACGCGGCACGTTGAACGGTCGTTGAACATGGCAGTGTCTCCAGCAAACTGATCCTCTTCAGTAATACGCAGTGCTATGAAGTTAAATGATCGCTAGTTGTCCACTCAGGAAGCCTGCAGGAATGTGCACACTGAGTTTCAGACCATTTGAAGAAACAGGCGCCGTGTGACGCGCCTCCGAAGTTCGCGTACAAAATTTTGGTACGCAGTGACTGAAGGCGTTAAAAGAATAGTCTAACGCACAGCGGGGTTTTTAGCTTCTGTGAGCAATATGGGTTCTAGCAACAGACCTGGTGTGCTGTAGGAAACCAACAACGTACGGGGCGGATTCTGACCAATTATTCGTTGCGTATTCTGACCAATTCTTCCTTGCGGATGGAAATCTGTGCAATCTGAAAACACCGCACCCGCATGATTTCCGCGTCGTGTAGTGATCTTCACAGACAGTGCTGAGTAATATCTTCCCCTTGCTCTGATTGCTTTCGCAACCAAAGTGCACTGACATTGCACAGTACACGGGCCTCTACATTTTCGCCTCCATGGAAATACGACCGCCGCTGCAGGGATCGAACCCGCGACCTTCGGATCAGCAGCCGAGCACCATAGCCACTGATCCAGCGAGGCGGACTCGTTCGAAAGTGTTGGCCAATGCTCTTTAGCGTTCCGCTGCACAAGTTAATGGGGGCGAAGTGTTATCTCATGATTTCTATTGTGCTTGGTAATGTAGGACAGCGGTGTCTAGTCATTGCATAATTGTCTTTGTTGCCCACTACGTGATAAACTTGGCTTGTGGTGGATGATGTTGGCTTGCAGCGGCTTATGTCGCCTAACTGTGAGGTGGGCGTCGCGCTCATCTATAATATACATGAATGCGTCGCGTAATGCAGGGTCAAATCCAAACAGATCGCCATATCCAGTTCTATGGCCACTATTTATCATAATATGAATACACAGTCCTTGGTACCCACCGGAATTGTTTCGTTATATTCGCCTAAAGGATACGAAGAAAGGGTCACTTGTCTTTCAAAAAATTGTCTGCCGTTACATGAAACAAAACTTGACAATTATTTACTTTGACGGAAATCGACAGCATACCTTGAGAAATAGCGGTTGCTAAACAAGTTAGTGTCATATCCTAAGCGCTCATTCACTTGGCTCCATAGACACTCCATCTCGCCCATCCCTTATGTTGAATTCCAGTTGGCAGATCGCGAGCGCCTGGCCGGATCGCGAACGGAGCGCGTAGATCCGAGCGGGATTGCTCTCGCCAAATCTGCGATTGGAACGCGTGCGCCTCGACGGGAGCAGTCGGTACATGCAAATACGAAGAAAGGGTCACTTGTCTTTCAAAAAATTGTCTGCCGTTACATGAAACAAAACTGACAATTATTTACTTTGACGGAAATCGACAGCATACCTTGAGAAATAGCGGTTGCTAAACAAGTTAGTGTCATATCCTAAGCGCTCATTCACTTGGCTCCATAGACACTCCATCTCGCCCATCCCTTATGTTGAATTCCAGTTGCAGATCGCGAGCGCCTGGCCGGATCGCGAACGGGAGCGCGTAGATCCGAGCGGGATTGCTCTCGCCAAATCTGCGATTGGAACGCGTGCGCCTCGACGGGAGCAGTCGGTACATGCAAATCTTGCGAGATGCGCGAGAGGGCACGAGGGGGAGGGGAAGAAGCGTTTTCCTGGTCGTCCATGGCTGCCCGCGACTGTATACATCCGGCAGTGACGGGATGAAAAGCGGGCGCATATAATACGTCACGCGAACTTCCGGCGAAATCCGCCAATTTCGGCGGAGCAAGAATTCTTGCTCCACGGAGCAATCCGTAATCTGCGGTGGCTCTCATTCTGCCATTGGAACACACAATTCACGCTCCCAATCTGCCATTGGAATGTGATTGCCCCACTCAGAGCAGAAAAAGTTGATCTGGATCTGCCATTGGAATTCAACATTAATTGAAACGGCTGATAGGTTGCATCGTACCTATGCTCTCTTGTTAGCACGTCCCACTGAAGTCAAAGAAAGCAAGAAAGAAACAAAGAGAGAGAAAGAAAGAAGGAAAGAAAGTAGGAAAGAAAGAAAGAGAAAGAAAGTAGGAAAGAAGGAAAGAAAGCAAGAAACAAACAAAGAGAGAGAAAGAAAGAAGGAAAGAAAGTAGGAAAGAAAGAAAGAAAGAAAGTAGGAAAGAAAGGAAGAAAGAGAAAGAAAGAAAGCAAGTGGGAAACAAGGAAAGAAAGTAAGAAAGAAACAAAGAAAGAGAAAGAAAGAAAGAAAGAAAGTAGGAAAGAAAGAAAGAGAAAGAAATAAAGAAGTAGGAAAGAAGGAAAGAAAGCAAGAAAGAAACAAAGAAAGAGAAAGAAAGAAGCAAAGAAACTAGGAAAGAAAGAAAGAAAGGAAGGAAGAAAGAGGAAGAAAAAAAAGAAACAAAGAAAGAAAGAGAAAGAAAGAAAGCAAGAAGGAAAGAAAGGAAACAGTACTTCAGCCACGCCCACGCCAAGCTTATCTCTCCCCCTTTTCCCCAGTTGGAGCGGGGCTTATAAATGTTTCTTGTTTATATCGATTTATTTTCATCGGGACAATGCTTTAACATCAGTGCATAGAAAATCTATAGCTATATCGAATGAACCGAAAGCCAGCAAATCAAGATGAAATGGACTGACAAGTACTTACCTCACATATGATGAATAGGATCATGGTATTGATGGGAAGTTTTGGTTGCTCCATCGCTACGCGAGTATCAGCGATCATACGTGGACTGTCCTGATTTGTACTTCCTTTTACTGCCAACAGTGGCGCAGTCATGCATTTGTGCTAGGAACAAGACATATTTTAGCGGATCACAATAATAATAATATCTGAGGTTTTACGTTCCAAAACCACGCTATGATTATGAGAGACGCCGTAGTGGAGGGCTCCGGAAATTTCGACCCCCTGGTGTTCTTTAACGTGCACTGACATCGCACAGTACACGGGCCTCTACCATTTCGTCTCCATCGAAATGCGACCGCCGCGGCCGGGATCGAACTCGCGACCTTCGAGTCAGCATCCGAGCACCGTAGCCACTGTTCCACCGAGGCGGACTATTTTAGCGGATCCATGCTCGCTCTAAAAAGCTACACACAGCTAATCTCATTCGCAACATTGCCTTTCATGAAACGCTCCGATGCGCACAACGCGACTGCTAACCATCTTTCCATTACAATTTCAGTGCCCAGGACGTTCAGGAGGACTACATCAGCTGGACTGCAGCTGTTGAGTAGTTTTGCGCAATGGATAGCTGTTGACAAGCATGATATAATCTTGCTGTCCGCTGGTTTTCAATCAGGGTTAGTTTTTCTCATGTAGATGAGCTAGTGTTGGCTGCCAAGTGGATAATACTGGCTAATGGTAATCAGGCTGCAAGAGGGGCTAGTTGGTACGTCTTTATGTTTTGATGCGCTGCAAGGTATAATAGGGACAGCAAAAGAGAGATGCAACAGAGAGTGATGCGCAAACTAACGACTATTTCGAGCATGTGCAGACTTACGTACGAGAAAGAAAAGAACACGAAAAAAAGGGGGGAGCGGAATTCAATTATAATAAGAGAAGAAAAACAAGAAATAAAGAAAGAGTGCGTACCAGAGAGTCAATTTCACCGACACGTGCGAAGCGTTATGTATGCGGTGACAAGGTTTCCTTCAAAAAAGTTAATTTCTTTTTGGGAGAGAATGATCGCGGGAGTGCTCACGCACCCTCCGCTGATATGCATATGAAATGTACCAGAGATTTTTCTATCTGTCTCCTCGAAAGATCACGTGAAAACTTTTGTGTAGAAGCATCGCCGTGCCTTTACACTCTGCGCAGTGAGAAGCCAAATGACCAAGGTGTGTCAAGAGCGAAATAGCGCATTTATGCTCTTTAAGTCTCTCATTAAGGCACCTACCAGTGTGGACTATGAACTTGCAGGAGAGCTGAATGCCGTTACCAATGGCCTCTGGGCATTCAAGAAATTTGTTTTTGTGCCTTCACTGCATCCCGTTTCTCTCCTTCCGCTTTCGCACTTATTTAAATTTTTGCAAAGCCCTTTTAGCTTGTTTGGCGCTGTAAAAACAAATGGTACGTCAAACTTCGACATAACTTTTTTAACTCAAGAGAAATTACGGATCTAGGGGATGACAGCCGGTCTTTCCAAGCTTGGATCTCGAAGGATTGTCCTATCTTACCGGCGGTGACAATTGCAAGCGCGTTTTTAGCAACTGTGCACATAACCTTATCCAGGTACAACTATCAGACTATCAGGTTAAAAAAGGCGTTGTACCTACAGGACAAGAGCGGATGTCCCGCAGTCGCAAGGCCTAAATATCGGCTAGAGAAGCATTTCTTCAGCTGGTGCTAGCTACACTTATGTTGACTGTAGTCGTGTAGCCATAACGTAAAACCTTACAGGGTCCCCTATGCATTCGCCGAAGAGAAGTCTAAGGCGAAAGCCGTCTTTTTCTTCACGCTCGACGTATCGATCCTCCCCACACCCCGCCCAGAGGTTTCTGCACCCAACGCGGTTATGTACAGCTGCATTCAGGATCGGCCGTATTTCAGGCTTTGTGCTCCTGACTTGGTCCTGCACTGCCTCCGTGATCGGCCTACGTTTGACCAAGCGACGATGGCATGCAATGACGACTTGATGCGACGTCATCTTAGGTGACGTCACAATGGCGTCACGATGTGGTCACAAGCTTTTTTTCTTTGACGTTGTGATTACGTGATGAGTTGACGTCATCACGTGATGATTCCTTGCAGCACTCGAGTTGAAGACGACGTCGTGTCACGCCGACGCCCGATTTTGCCAATTGATTGGTCAGCTAAGGCTTCCGCCTTAATAAATATTACATATCAGTTACCACGACTGGCACTCTTAGCTTTGCCTGGTCCCGCTGAAATCCACCGAGGAATTATACTGATTACAGTCATGTAAGCGACGTAAGCAAAGTCAGCTCTCTAACTCAAGTGCCGTGGTTGTGTGGGACTACGTAATACGAAGCAGGCGTCACCATGTGTTCGACGTGCCTCATAATCTCTTTAGGGTCGAGTAGTTACGGAGTCGACATCTATCGGGCGTGCCTGTCTTGCATGCATGGTAGGATTACGCCGGCGCCCTCCTCATATGTTTGGGTGTCGGCGCTCAAACACCACACGGAAACGTCCTGCCCATGTCCTTGAATAGTTTCGCGACCACCGAAGTATTTACAGTAAAAATAATAATCCTGGATAAAAATGAGGGACATAATTGTTTACGTGTGTTGCTTGTTTGGAACATATGTACGGCGAGCGCACATTGCGCGCAGGCTAGGTGATGGGGTATCCCCTAGAGCTGTGCACGGGCCTAATTTTCAAGCCCGAGCCCGGCCCAGGCCCACTGACTGCGTCGCAGGCCCGCCCGAGCCCGACCCTAAAGGGATTCGAGCCCGTCCGGCCCGGCCCGACGTACAAAAACACAAACCCGGGCCCGGTCCGGCCCGACACTATGAAAGTTTGCTGTGAAGACAAGATATCACTTTTTTATCATGTGGCATTTTATTCAACATATCAAAGTTAAACATACGCAAACGACACATTTTAGTGTGTATACACAGATTACAAGTTGTTAAAATAGGATGCTGTGCATTGATTCTGACTTCAGTGAAGTGCGGCGCTCCTGCATCACATATCTCGTCGAACTGAAGTTCCGTTCGTTGCTCGCACTGTAGCAGGAATCACAAATATTTTTTTTCGCAAGCATAGGAAGCTTGGAATAATTAGACTCCTTGTTCTTCCATAAGTTTAGTATGTCTGATGCAGGACCGTAGGATGATTGCATGGATAAATAATCACAAAGGTGATCTGTGTGCTCATCGCTAAGTGCTAGAAAACAATTCCGGCATAACGTCTATATTTTTGGTTTGATGCGGGCTTTGCACTCAGCCCGGCCCACCCGAAGCCCGAGATGAGTAGCCCGAGCCCGGCCCGGGCCCGAGAGGGGAAGACGTCCGCATACCCGAGCCCGGCCCGCGGGCCGGGTCGGGCTCGGGCTTTCGGGCTACCCGGAGCCCGTGCACACCTCTAGTATCCCCAAACAAGCTCCTAGCGTGAAAAGGTCGCAGTATCTGAAGATGATTTACGTGACGAATTCTTACATTGGTCCGTCGGTATAAATAAATAGGGCACATCAGAATGAAGCTTCCATTAAACCATCACACGGCCGCAGCACAGGTGAACATTTTAACACTACAGTGTTTTATGCCGGGGTGCACAAAGACATCAGTGACGTTTCAAGTGAACGACAGCGCGTCAAACAACGACGAAGAAAAAACTAATGACGACACGATCACTGACTAATCATTAGTTTTGTCATTCGTTCTTTCTTCGTTGTTGTTTTACGTGCTGTCGTTCACTTCAAACTACACTACATCAACTAACTCAATGTCGTTCCCTTATCAGAGACGCATTTCCGCCACCGAAATGATGTCGAAAAATGCCCAGAATCAGATGGTATCAGAAAACCCACGAACCCACGAACTCTCAGACTGCAACAACACATTC
This sequence comes from Rhipicephalus appendiculatus, assembly GCA_030522465.1. Classification (NCBI taxonomy): domain Eukaryota; kingdom Metazoa; phylum Arthropoda; class Arachnida; order Ixodida; family Ixodidae; genus Rhipicephalus; species Rhipicephalus appendiculatus. The sequence goes on along the minus strand of JALIZH010013355.1, from coordinate 60,178 downwards.
ACACACGCTATTCACGGCGCCAGGGTCACACACTCTGGAAGCTTTACAAATGCACCTTTGATATATCACATTTTCCTTTCGCAGTGACTTGGTCGCACAGATGGTGTGGCAGACTGGGACCAGTAATTTCAACTAATGCATCATGACCGTGGCTTCCTGCAATGCTTCTGCAATGCGTCATTGCTACGTGTCCGTCGCATTCCACGCGTTTCGAATAGGAGAAATTAATTTTTTTCAACGCCATAACACAACACGAGGTGGCGACCTTAGCCTAAGCCTCGGCGTCGCTTATAGTACCCATCCATATAAAAAAAATTACACCATCTCCCGCTAAAGGGAACCATGTGTAGATGTGAAGCAGCGGGTGCTAACGCTTACACTGGCGGCGGCGTTGACGCTGGCGCTCATCGCAGCGTTGCGCAGGAGAGAAAACTGGGGAGGCGCAAAGCACGCAGTGATGGAGCGGTGTTTCCTACTGGAACATGCCAATCACTGCTAGTGGGCAATGAGAGACAGAAGACTCGACTGGACACAGAGACCCGCAGTCCGCTTTAAGTCAACGCGCACGCTGCGAATTTTTATTTTTCAACAACGCACAGGAGAAATCTCCCACCGGCACCATTTTGCAGGTAAAGATCCAGTGCCATATATACGGGGTGGCCAGTGAACGGTTGTGCAACGCGAGCAGTCGGTTTTTTCAACCAAGAAACTCGCTAGCTGACGCTGCCTGCGTCGGCGTCGCGAGGCGAGAGAGGGGGGAGCGTAGGAGAGGAGAGAGAGAGGGGGGGGGGGACGCGCATGCGCAGTGGTAGTATGGACGCCGCGGGCAGGGATGCCTAGAGGAGAGAGGGGGGGCGTAGGAGGGGGAGAGAGGAGGGGAGGCGCATGCGCAGTAAGGGTGTGGTTGCCGCGGGGAGGGATGCCCAGAGGAGAGAGAGGGGGAGAGGAGGTTTTTTTTTATTTTTATTTTTTTTGAAAGGGTTTGCGCATGCGCAGTAGGGGTGGTCACGCGGCACACCACCACCACCACCACCGGATTAAGCTTCGCCATAAGATGCTTCCCATCTAAAAGCTCTACGACGCGCGCCAGCCTCACCCTGTTGCAACACCGCGTTCCCCGCTTACGCTCGCCACGAGAAAAACCATGGCCCGAATAGAAGAGAGACACGGTGTGCGTTGCGCTTCCCCCTTGTTCGCTTCATTAACACTTTAACATGCCGTGGGATGACGACGTTTGCGCAAGCTCTGCGTCCAATTAGCGATGCTCTTCTGGCCGTCACACCGCATTCTTTGATTACGCTCTCACCGTTATGTGCTACAGCTGTCACAAAAGTTTTTTTTTTATGTGCTTTGATCATGTACTATGTCAGTCGTCGAGATTGAAAAGTGCCACAGAGCGTCAATACAGGTGCATATACAATAAACGGTGCTATAGCTGCCAAACACCAATACACATTGTGCAAGTTCTCTTATATCAATGCACAGTAAACATTAAACTACTTTGTAAGGACACGTTTTGCTTTCGTCTCATAGTGATTTCTATGGCAGAGGGATCAATCCGGTTTTTTATAAGTATTCCCACGTAACCATGTTGCGTGAACCTTATCGAATGTCTCTCAAAATTATTAATTTATAATTTTAGGAAAGTTGACGCCTACGGTGACTTGAGCGAGCGACTTGATGACTTGAGGTCAGCAAGATTCCTTTTTTCTAGTAAGTTCTTCGACATTTGTTTATCATTATTACTTAAGTGGCGTCGCACTGCACGTTTATCTCAGCGAGTAATTTCCTACTGCTTCTTTTCATTAAGCTAGCACATTCATTTGTTGAGGCTAAGACGAACATGTGCATATGCCGTGCCTACTTATTTTAGCATGAATCCTTCCACACTCTTTTCGGGCCAGTAAACATGCCAGAATCTATCGTATCAAAACCCGAATATACCAAAGCGCAAAACCGTAGGCTTTGCTACTGCTGTTAGAAAGAGAAAAAATTCGGCAGATTCCACGTACCTTGGGAATCGATGTTATGCGAAGCATGCGGAGGGAAGGTGACTGTGTTGTAATGTTGTATTGAGCGAAACGTTACGAAATTACGGTAAAGATATGCACAAATGTTGTACGCGCAGACATAATTGATGTTCAACAGTCGCATGTATTTTGTATAACAAGTTGTTTACAGTTGCGTAACGATGCCAACAGTAACATGGGCAGTAGCAACACCAGAAGCGGTAAACTGATATGTAGCGCTTGTGCTCGCGAGGCTGGTAGCCCTGGACACTGCAACATATGTCAACTTCAGTGGATGGCGCTTTACTATAATTTATGTTAACCCGGCGTGACGGCTGTATCATCGGAGTACATATGTAATGTTTATAAAATTGGATAGCCAGCACTGCAACGACAATTGACGTTTCACGAACATTAGGGTCTATTCGAAAAGCAGTTCCGAGACCTGGCGTGGCTCTGTGGTAGAATGCTTGATTGCCACGCAGAATGCTTGTGTTCGATTCCAATTGGGACACTGACATTTATTATTTGCATTCGTCCGGTCAACGCTGCTGATGACGTCAGCTTTTTAACGCTGTGGCGTTAAAATTACCAATGTTTGTCTCGCCGTTCCTGGGTAGTCTAAACTGTCAATCACCTGTGGCACATACCCGCATACCTGTGGCACATACCCGCCCCGGGGTATGTGCCACAGGGTTTGCCCGAAAGAGTTTGACGATGTACACGACGGGATTGTCTTTATTCATGTCACGACCAGCGAGTCATATTCGTCGAACCATCTTATTCTCACATACTAATATTGGTCTACCCCAAGTTAAAGGGGAGATCACCCAGACGTAGGCGGCTAGACAGATAGATAGATACGTAGATAGAAACACTGAAAGTGCCTGCAGTACGCAAAGAAATGCTTCGCATTTAACAGTCTACGAGGCGAAGCATGTGGCATCGTACAACGCGAAAGGAAACAAGTAGCACATAAAACTTGTGTTGAAGTAGGTCTCCAAATAACAACAGTATACAACCGCCCACATAAGCTAGAAATCGTAGAGAGAAATTGTTATAAAGTTATAAAGCGAGCAGCTGCAAAGCGGGGCAAAAACAAGGCGTAGAAACCACAACGCAAAGTATTGATGCGCGTTATTTTTGGCAAGTTCTGCGGCAATTTTAGTGGCAAAATTGCGCCTATAACGCAAGAGGCGTACGACCTTCCGGGAAGAATTAAATATGGTTACGTAGAAAACAAACAAGGTTGCGGTGGGCTTACATGAATTTCAGAGTGAATCGACCTAATTTAGGGGTCCATATAGAGATGGACAACACGTGGACGAGCTTTCGGGAGGGATTCATTATTAGCTGGCCACCGTGCGACAGTGAACGACTCAGTGAGTGATTTGTGTTGCTCACCGAATATGGAAGCCCCAGGACGAATCTGAAATCTTCCTCGACGAAGTGCTGGCTGCACGCGCGTGTTGTTGCCGATGGTTCTTAAATAGTTCTAAGTTTCAATACCCAGGATTTACGCATCTTCTAATCCTTATGACACATGTGAAAGCTGACACTGGACTCCATTGCGTACGTCTTGCACGGAGGCACGGAGCACTGGCCGACCAAATAAAACGCCTTCAAAGGCAGCGACTGCATATGACATTGCTCTCAAGTCTTTTCACGGGAACAACCGAGGAGGGAAAACCTACCCATTTTATTATAATGACACCGCAGGTGCCGTTCTAAAATTTCGTTTCCTGTGCGCGTCGGCGCTACCGCCGACGGTCACTGAACCTGCCTAGTACGTCACGACAACCATGCTGCCAGCTCCTCCAGTGGTGGGCCTCGCAACTAGTCTCACGCCCATGCTCACGCCCAATGCAAGTACGTGGATGTGCCACATAATGCAGGGTCAAAACCAAACAGTGCGTCATATCCAGTTCTGTGATTACTGTTTATCATAACGTCAATTTTCACAGTCCTTGGGATCAACCGGAATATTTTTGTTATATGAGACTAAAGGAGGCGAAGCAAGGGTCACCTGTGTTTCAAGGAATTGTGTGCCGTTAAGTGAAACAAAATTAGTAATTATTTATTGACGCAGGCATCGGCAGCGCACCCTGAGAAATAAAGGTATGTAAGGAGGTTAATCAGAGATGCAGGGCGCATGTCTCCTTGGTTTCATAAACATAGGTTTATTTTCGTTATCTAGATAGAGCTGCTTCATTCGTAACACCTGCGATCAAATCGAACTGTGTATCGAACTTGGTTAAATTTGATTGTTGAAGCGAATGTTCTTTTTATAACTATGTACGTAGTGCTTTTCCGAAAAAAAAATCCTCACCCGCAGCTGGTGCACGCACCAAAGTAATATTAAATAACACAGTTTCGCCACTAGGGCGAAGCAATGAATGCGATAGCAACAAATTAGTTTATCACACAAAGAACGACAAGCAGCTCCATACTTGCAACGCGCCGCCGCAGCATAAAGAAGGACGCTCGAAAAGGACGCATAGGTATATGCAGGACAAGCGTGAACTAACAACTGTCGCAGTTGTTACGTGTTTGTACTTTGAGCAACGCGCTGCGAGTTTCCGCAATGCAGAAGCCGACGCTGTTGTTGTTGTTGTTGCCTCTGACATGGATCATACCCACTCAGGGGGGATTGGCCTAAGGATTAATTATATGATTATGTGACTTTTCGAAGCTGTTTGATACTTCTTTTTCTTTTAAGCTGCGGCACGTGGAATGACCCCTCTGCGTATCCTGCCTCACGGTGGCGTCTGACGCGTGCCCGGTGTTCTTTTGTTTCCTTCTACATCATGAGTGGTACAGAAGGGAGCCACGTTTTCGTGCGCATCTCAAGGGCAGTTTTCAATTTGAAAGAAACTGTGAAAAGCGTTGCGTGGTAGAAAAGACGCTCAAGCTGTGCCGAGATCTGCGTACCGCAAATGGTGCATATGAATAGCTCGCCGTTATATCGCTGGCACGAGCATGGCGTGTGGCTGTGTTGGCTAGCAGGCTGCGGAGCGAGGGGTCGCTGGTTCGAACCCCCGTTAGGTGGTCTGGAATGACGGCGTTGACAGACGGCGAAAATCAGCCCAGAGTGTCCATATAATTGCTATCGCAATAAAACAAACTAAAGTCAGTTACTCTTAATAACCGCTGGCTCTTAAGGATAACTGACTGAATTCCAAGCGAAGAGAAACGCGCGAGGGGGGAGATAGAAAGTTAGGTAGGCAGATGAGATTAAGAAGTTTCCAGGGTGCAACGTGGCAGCAGAAAGCACAGGACCGGGTTGATTGGCAGAACATGGTTGAGGCCTTTCGCCCTACTGTGGGCGTAGTAAGGCTGATGATGACGATGATGATGATGACATTTTCTTACCGTTGCGGCGGTTTGAAGGTGGTCTCCAAGGTCTTAAAGCGAGTGGCTTGAACACTGGGCCACGCTCCCATGGTGCCCAATGTCAAGCGAACTGAAGCATCGAAGCAAAAAAAAAAAAGAAGAAACAACTGAGAATCAGTAGACTTCCTGTGGGCGCTGTATTGCGATATTTCGTGCTGGCGAAATTAAAGCGCTCTGCTAGACAAGGCGTAAGGTCGGCACAGCAGTTGCACATTTCTGGAAAGTTACGACTTCGAGAAAAAAGTCACAGTTTCGCCGCAAGGCGAAGCAATGAATGCGATAGCAACAAATTGGAATGTCAAGCGAAGAATGGCAAGCAGATCGAAAATGCAGCGCGCTACTCACGCGCACATGACGCACGAAAACAACACACAGGACGAGAGCGCACTAAGAACGTTCACAGCTCGACACTTAACGCGCAGCTCAAACAAAAATTACACCATCTCCCCGCTAAAGGGAACCATGTGTAGATGTGAAGCAGCGGGCGCTAACGCTTACACTGGCGGCGGCGTTGACGCTGGCGCTCATCGCAGCGTTGCGCAGGAGAGAAAACTGGGGAGGCGCAAAGCAGGCAGTGATGGAGCAGTGTTTCCTACTGGAACATGCCAATCGCTGCGAATGGGCAATGAGAGACAGAAGACTCCGACTGGACACAGAGACCCGCACTCCGCTTTTAGTTAACGCGCACGCTGCGAATTTTTATTGTTCAACAACGCACAGGAGAAATCTTCCACCGGCACCACTTTGGAGGTCAAGATCCATTGCCATATATACGGGATGGCCAGTGAACGGTTGTGCAGCGCGAGCAGTCGGTTTTTTCAACCAAGAAACTCGCTAGCAGACGCTGCCTGCGTCGGCGTCGCGAGGCGAGAGAGGGGGAAGCGGAGGAGAGGAGAGAGAGGGTGTGACACGCATGCGCAGTGGGAGTGTAAACGCCGTGGGCAGGGATGCGTAGAGGAGAGAGGGGGGGAGCGTAGGAGAGGAGAGAGAGGGGGGACGCGCATGCGCAGGGGGGAGTTAGACGCCGCGGGCAGGGATGGAGAGAGGGGGGGAGGTAAGAGGAGAGAGGAAGGGAGGCGCATGCGCAGTGAGGGTGTGGTTGCCGGGGAGGGATGCCTAGAGGAGAGAGAGGGGGGAGAGGAGGTTTTTTATTTTTTATTTTTCTTTAACTGTTTGCGCATGCGCAGTAAGGGTGGGCACGCGGCACACCACCACCACCACCACCACCACCACCGGATTAAGCTTCGCCATAAGATGCTTCACATCTAAAACGACGCAATAACCGTACTCACAGGTACAGGCGAGCGCGAACTAACAAGTGTCACAGTTGTTACTTCGCTGTGTTTGAAAAGCGCACTCTTTTCGCAAACGGGGGGGGACTGCCGCGAGCGAAGTGACCTTCGTGCGCTCGGTAGCTACAACGGCAATCCGTTCCGATGAAAGCCGAAGACGTACAATTCTCCTCCACCGCGAGATAAGCGCGCGCGAGCGCTCCCGGGCGTCCACCCCCTGCGGGGCAAAGTACGCGTGGGAGATGAGCGCATGAGCGCTCGCGTCGCGACGAGTGGGCTCATGCCGAGCGTGCCTTTGCGTCGTCTCGCCATCTCTCTATCTCTCTGGTAATGCTCGAGAACACGCTGATATTTCCCCCGTGATCGCCGTACCAGATCGCCAGTGGTAAATGGGGTATATAAATAGCTCGCCGTTTGAACGTTGAAGGAGGTGCGCTTTTGTAGCTCAGCGGTTAACGCCGCGCGCTGGGGAGCGAGAGGTCCCTCGTTCGATGCCGTGCGTCGGAAACATTTTTCTGAATTACTTTTGTTTGTGGCTTTTTTTGAATATATAGATACTTATACATATACGGGACATGACGGCGACGGCAAAATCCAGCCGAGGGTGTCCATATAATTGCTATCGCAATAAAACTGAATTAATACGGCGCGTTCCCATGATAGCGGGACGATCATTTCGTTGGGCCGTTCTGCTGGCTGACGAACGCTTGAAAGAAAATGAAAGACGCCGCGCCGATTCCGCCCGGGGCGCCGGCTCCCTATAAAGAAAAAAAAGCACGAAAGTGAGAAAGAAGGAAAGATAGAAGGAAAGAAAGAAGGGAAGAAAGAAGGAAAGAGAAAAACAAAAAAGAGGAAGAAAGAAAGAAAGAAAGAAAGAAAGGAAGAAAGAGAGAAAGGAAAAAAAAAGAAGAAAGAAAGAAGAAAAAAAGAAGAAAGAGCATGTAAGCAGGAAAGAAAGAGATATAGAAAGTAAGAATGAAAAAGGAATGAGAGAGGAAGAAAGAAAAAAGATAGAAGAGTATGACAGGCATGGTCACGCCAAGCTAAGCTTGCCCCAATTTGTCAGATTGGGGTGGGGCTTATCAATTTGTTTTTGCTTGTATCCAGTTATTTTTAACAGGACAATGGTTTAACATCAAGGTATAGGAAAATCTGTGGCTATATCGAATCAATGAAAATCGAGCCAGCTCCACTGCTGATGCCAGCTTTCGTCAGGCTATCGTATTTCTCTGTGTTGCAAGTCTTTTTTTAAGGGCTTGCCTTTTCTTTATCTAACAAATAAAAAACCGAGCCCTTAAAATTTCAGCTTCTTTCCTTCAAGTTTTTATAAGTATTTCTGCGTTGTATCATCGTACTTTATTTGTTACTCTATGTTAAGCTATGTGATCGTAGCAGTGCTTTATTGTAATATTGCATCCGCTGTAACCCCTTAATTTTGCTCCTATGGGTCGGCAGTTTAAGGGCCTTTCTTTGTTCTTCGGGTTAGGTTATGTTCATACCCGTTACTATATGCTCATTCACGGCCTCGCCGGGATGCTGCAGCAGTGTTCTATTGCTGCCGCGGCCCCTTCCAATTGCTGCCGCGGCCCCTTCCTTCCAGAAATGGACAAAACATGGACGAGCTTTCGGGAGCAATTCTTCATTAGCTGGCCACCGTGCAACAGTGAACGATTGAGTAAGTGATTTCTGTTGCTCAACGAACATGGCAGCCCCAGGCCGCAGCTGAAACCTTCCTCGCGGAAGTGCTGGTTACACGCGCGTGTTGTAGCCACTGGTTGTCCAATATATTTCGAAGTTTCAAAGCCCAAGATTTACGCAGCTTCTTATCCTTAGCACCTCCAGTGGCGGGCCTCGTTACTAGCCTCGCGCCCATGCTCGCGTCCAATACATGTACGTGGGTGCTCCACGTAGGTCAAAGCGAAACAGTGCGGCGTATCCAGTTCTATGATCACTGTTTATCCATAACATCAATTTCCACAGTCCTTGGGATCCACCGGAAGATTTTCGTTATATTCACCTAAAGGAGGCACAGAAGGGTCACCTTTCATTCAAATATTTGTCTGCTGTTACATGAAACAAAATTCATAATTATTTATGGAGACAGAAATCGGCAGCTTACCCTGAGAAAGACAGATAGCTTAAAGAGGTTAGTCTGAGAGGCAAGGCGCGAATCTATTCGGCTCCACCAATATTGCGCGGTCCTCAGAAGTCTGGCGGAAGTCATTTAGTTACCCAGTGCAGTTATAGTCAACTGAACTGCCGTTAATAGTATGCAATAAACTTCCCTGTGTTCACCTCATCCTGAAGTCCAGAACGAGAGGGCGGCCAGCCGCCTACAATGAACCCGATCCCAGCGTCACCCTCAACGGAAAGCCCATCCCGAAAGTGGAAACGTTACGAGTGCTGGGACTCCACATCCACAAAGATGGGTCCGGGGCGGCCACACTCCCTCAACTACAGCGCACGCTATCGCAGTTAAAGCATCTCGTCAGGAGATTTGCAAACCGTAGAAGCGGTCTCAAAGAGCAAGACACGCTGCGTTTGACGCAAGCTCTCCTCAGCAGTCGAATAACCTATGGCACTCCCTACCTCGCGCTGAAGAATGCAGAGGTATAGAGAAGCTCAACATCACAATTCGTAAGGCCACGAAAATAGCTTTGGGGCTCCCATTCAGGGCTTCCACTGCAAAACTTCTCAAGATGGGCGTATACACAAGACCTGGCAGGAACTAGCCGAAGCGCACAAGGCTATTCAACTAGAACGGCTAAAGCTCTCGCCCACTGGAAGCCCAGTGCTTCAGCGGCTGAACTACGGCGAAACCTTTATAGCCGACACAGACACGGACCGAAAAGAACGAATTCCGCCAAACATCCGCGAATCTTTCTGCATTGCACGAATTCCACGCAACATGCACCCCATGCATCACAAGAAAAAAAATTGGGGGACCCTTAGCTTCGCCTTAAAGTGTTGAACGCGATAGCGATATCCTGTCCCTAGTGCGTACTTCAATCACTTAGTGCACACTATGTAATGGGTAGCATGCTTTAAAGCACGATCGATCATGCGCGGGAAATGCGGGAAATGTTTTCGAACTTGCTATGCACCCACTACGTGGTCTTAAGAGAATATGCGCAGTAACGTGTGTGCCTTTTGTAATGAGTGGACGGCTTTGAACCACAATGTCGTTACGATATTCACATCTTCTGACGCCCGATGGCAATGTATGCTTGTACCACGCAATATTACTGCGATATTACATGCTGTATTGTAACGCCTGTATACTGGACGAGCGTGTTTGTAACTGCATTTCCGAGCAGAGGAAGTTATTTTATATGTAATCGCAAGCAGAAGCGTGGCTGTGTGGTAGAACACCTGCTTGCCACGCAGACGGCCTGGGTTCGATCCTCACTCGGACCCGGCAATTTTTATTATTTATTTTATTTGCATCTTTCTCGATTTTTCGGTCACGGACAAGATGATGATGATTTTTCGCTCACAACCAACGACGCCGACGCCGAAATTTCTGCGAAACGAGCTCTTTAACGCTGTCGCGTTAAAAGGCAAGCCCGAGTGAATGTTCTGCGGCGAAATCACAGCCAAGATCCGGACGCCAGATATACAGACACAGCCAAGTATCCCAATAGAGACGCCTACGCTTTGAGCGCCGTAGATTCTCGGGGCATAGAGCTCACATCTGCCACAGTTCGCGCCCGACGCCCAGAAACTGCAGAGGAGGCGGCAATCGCACTAGCTACCACTTCGTGCTTGCATGCAGCTGTCGTATTTACAGATTCGCAAGCAGCCGTGCGAAGCTAGGCCTACTCCAAAAGTCGTGTGTCTGCCCAAGCACTCAAGATACTGAAGCGCCGAATCACTCCGATGCCGTACACCTGTGTCACATAGGGTTCCTGGGCACGAGGGGCTGGAGGGGGAGCGAGGCGGCACACGCCGTGGCCCGGGATCACGCCTACCGGGCTATACCTTCCCACTCCCCAGACGCCAGGACTGCGTCCACGGAGGCTGAGCCCGCACCAATCACATACTATGCTATCCTACAACACCACAGGCTGGAACGCAGAGAGTACCCACCACCACATTCAAAGCTCAACAAAGAGGACAGCACCATACTGCGAAGACTTCAGAGCAACACCTACATACACGGTATACTCATGCACAGACTGTACCCAACATTGCACGAATATCTCTGCCCAGTTTGCGGCGTGCCTGACACCTTGACCCACATGATCCTCGCGTGTCCATGCAATATAAACACCGACTCATCGCCTTCGCCGAATACCTGTGACGCCGGTCAAGTAAACGAACACCTTATCGAAACGTGGGAGGCTAAGCTCGCCTCGGAGGACCTAGACCAAAAACGACGTCTCGTGGCCAGGGCCAAGGAGGCAGCGAAAGCCAGTTCCTGGAATGAGGAGACCTCCCACCTAGGGTAGACACGTGTCTTACACCGCGATACCGTTTCGTGAAGTAAACGTTTATTCTTCCTCCTCCTCCTCTCTGCATGTTCTGTTCTGTTGAAATGTTAAGTGATGTTCACCGTCTGCGAAACTGCTTCAGAAACATGCGGTCTAATCTAATACGCTTATATTCGACTCTTCAAGCGAATGCTGTATTTACAACTATGTAAGTAGTGATTTTCTAAACAAAAAAAATTGTGGTTGGTCCCTCTGATATAGGAATCGGTATAACACACGAAAGTGAAACATGTCTTGACAGAAGTAGTTGAATATTTATTGCACATTGATATATAATATCTGTTGGTGTTTAGTGGCTACTGCACCCTTAAACGTTGATGCACCCATGTTGGCGCGTGGTGACACATCTCCATCAAGACAACTAACGACTAGCGACCGCTATACATTTGCTGGAGACACTGCATTGCACGCACCGGGGCATAGCGCAAATCACATGTGAACCACAGGCGTTCGCAAACCATGGAACGGGTTTTCCCTAAATCGCTTTGTGAACTCACGGTCCGCTGCCGCGAAGGGTGCATGATTTAAGGGTCGGCGACCGTCCTGTAGATGTGCTTGGCATGCGGCGTCGTGTTAGCGAGCAGCGTCCGGCTGGTGGGTCGCTTCGGCGAAAGTACGATCACGTCGGTCCTGCTTCGGTGTGTGTAAAGCAACCAGTTGGGTCACGATGCGCTCAACTTCGGAAACGCGAGAGGCAGAGTTCTCAGCTTGAGCCGTGAACGCGCGCAGGCCTCCCGCTCCGCCCTGTCGTGTCCCTCGCTGCACCAAACTCACTCGCGCGACACTCGCCCGCTGGCGCCGTTGTCTTTCGGAAACGCTTAATGCAGCAGTTCTCGTAGTCGGTGCCATAGCACTCGTATCAGTAGACGGCGGAGAAACACCGTAGGTGCACATGGAAGCTGCACACGCTAGCACAACGCGAAAGACAAAGCACGTAACTGCGTCGTCCCCGAATCAAATCAGCGCGTATAGCACGTCACAATTAAAGCATCTGCTCGTGGCCTCCGAAATTAGCTTCAGAAACATCGGAGCTGCTTGCGGAGGCCACACTCCGCTGTACTGAGTAGGGCCAACGCTACCTAGGTGGCGTTAGTAAGGCGCATTGATGCCAGCGTCCGATGGAATGCTGGCATCGAGGCGCCGCGCCGTAATGCTGAGACTAGAGAAGCGTTCACTGTCGGCGCTCGCTGTGTGATAATGCAATACTTCTGTTCTGCGCTCGTAGAGGGCGGCACCGCCCCAACAAACCACGAGCGCAGGTATAAGGAGAAGGAGAGCGAGATATATACGGCGCGTCTGAAGACCTCTTCGCGAATACGTTTGTGGCGCAGTTGGTTAAGCGCCCGGTTTCTATCGCCGCGGACCGACAGGTCATCGGTTCGATTCCCGGGTCTCCCAAATTTATGAAGCTTTTTCTTCTGGTTTCTGTATTTTTATTCTGTTCATGTAAATTTTAAGAACGTCACATCCGTGACAGAAGTACGTCAGTGAAGTCTTGGCGGACCCCGGCATAAAACATTTTTGTGTTAAAATTTGTCACGTTTCGCTTCCAAAGAGGAGTAGATTCTCGTTAGCTCGCTTGCCGTGATGCTCGAGTTTTAGGTAAGATATTTCAAGACGATCTAGCCTAGTGGGTTACACTACCAACTTGGGGGGCGAACTATAATGAAAACGCAGCTGTTGTAGCCAGAGCGTCTCAGACGACAATAACCGCATCCCTCGGACGGCGTCACCGGAGCACCGTTGTTACAGCCAACATCGGTGCAGCACGAGGCGAATAGTGCCAGCTCGTGTTGAGCACTGCCGAGTATATATGGTGATACACTTATTCAACGACAGTTTATTACATGTATACTGCTATGGCTGCCACCTTTAGCATTGCTGGATCCTACCTGAATGCACCAACTAACGCTATTATTGATAGATGTGTCAGCTTGACATAGACCGCATCTCTCTCCAGTGTAGCTGAAGTTGGCGATCGAATTAACTGAAGTGGCGAGCTTGCGTCGGGCTATGAAATGTTCTCACGCATCACTTTGGGCGACGCGCCTTGTTAGTACACATAACCCTCAGAAATTCTAAATTTTCATGGGGAATAGCCATGCAACTCTTAAGACGTTACTCAAAGAGTGAGCCACAGCCACTACCTACCTTAATGCTTAGCGTGACAGCTATTTACGCAGCGCGTGAGATCTGCCGGACATCACTTAATCAAACTTTGCATAAAGGATGCGAAGCGTGTAAAACGCTTCTTAACATATTTCCATGTAGCAGCGCGACCCAACATTGCTAAGCAATTATTGATAAGGACATGGGCAAGGTACCTAGAGAAGTAAGGGTGGATAGATAGGTTGGCTTCATTTGCAAGAACTTCGTAATGCGGCTTCACAGACGTAGTCACGCGCGAGTACGGGTCATCCTACTCTGGAGTTCATACAATACTTTCGCAGTTTCCTGAAGTCGGATGAATTGGACGATCACTCCAATGCTAGAGTTCATATAATAGGGTTTCTCAACCATGTTGGCCGCAGGCAACCCTTCTAAGCTCCATTCAAGTGCCAAGGAACCCTTCCTCTCCCCCCCCCCCTTCCCCCCCCGCGTTCATCCTAGCATTTTTCATTCGGTTCATGCTACATTCACGTGAATAAATTCCAAAGCAAGGATATATAAGAAATTTTGTCGCTGACATGCAACTGAACTCACTCTCCTTGCACCAGCAAATCGATGCGAGGCTCAGTCACACTCAGGGCCAGCGACATGTCGGCTGCTGGATTCAGCCGATTCTTGTGCATATTTTTCAGATAGACTAGTGTCGAGAATGCCTGCTCAAAAACATATGTAATTGCAAATCTTCGCACCTAATCTTATCTTCGACACCTATCTTCAACCAGGAGAAATGCGCATGGGCGTAATATAAGGCCTCGGAGATTCAAGTGAAGTAGCTCAATTACGAGGCCCGTTTTCGGAGTCTGGCTGGCTACAAGCTGCTAGCAGGATTTATTGCGCAGCTCGCACGTTTCTGTTATGTACTGAAATGTGCTGACACGAGGCCGTGATTAACGGAGGTTCCTTATCGATCGCAATTCAATTTCGCCATTTAAGTGAGTTGGCGAGTGCGGAACCAGGTAAAACTTATCAGTGGTTCGCTGAACCCCGAGGAAGATCAGGCGGAACCCACATAAAGAAACAGTGATCTAAAGCTTTTACAATGTGTTTTATCGCGGCCGAACTGGAGCAGCCCGCGAACACCCGCGTGCTTTTTTCAGTTCGGCCGTGGTTTTAAACGCACGACCCTGTGAAGTGAGGCACACTTCTCGCAAGTTGACCGGGACGACGTATTGCTTTCCCACAGTGCAGTACATACGGTACAGAGTTCTTCCATATTACGAGCTGCAAAACTTCCCATAGAACCCATGTATCAAAATCCGAACACGCCAATGACCAATATTGCGAGAGTCTGCCGATTGGGGCGTCATCTGTTGTCCAAAAAATAAACAAGTAAACGCTATATGTCGCGTTTTACGTTGCGCAGAGCCGTGAGTGCCGCCGCATTCTGCTAACGCTTCCGCGAGCGTTGACCAGTGCAGTCCTCACGAAATTTTCCAGCAAAATGACCAACGAGTACTATACACGTGATCAACAAAAAACGGTAGCACGTAGAACCAATGACGACTATATTCATTGTAGTTGTGTCTTTCGATCTGAGATGGCCCGACTTGTTCATCATTTTTTTTAATAGATTTTCTATAATCATGAAATTTAACGAGATCAAGCCATGCAATTTATTAAAAAGCTTGTTCACTGACGAATGCTCAATATTTTTTTATTATAGGTAGCCTTACAGGAGAATATGTAATTCACCAAGGTTGCAAACCCAGTTGGCGAAGTGGGCTACGCGCCACCCTGCATTGTAGCGAGAGCTACATTTGCCGTATTCTCGCCGTGTCGCTGTGGCCGGTGGTCGCACCGCGAGCTGAGCCGTTGCCTAGCAAGCGCCCCTCGCCGCACCCTCTGGCATGACATCAGAGGAGGAGCCGGCGTTGCGTCGTATATATAGAAAGGGCGCCTCGGTGGTATTCGTAGGCAGATACGGAAAGTTAGCCGGAGACCGAAAGAAGCCACGCTTCGTCGTCGGAACGAAACCAAGGGGAGGCAGCGAGCCGATGAGACGGAGGAAGAACGAGCCGCACGCCCCGAGAAGCGTACACGTTGAGCACCCGCATGCTGCGCTTTCGCCCCCAGAGTAGCAGGTTGTCGGCCTGGCCGCTTTGCCGCTGCTTCCCGAGCTCTCGCCACCGGGGTAGCTTGTTGTCTGCGCAGACGTTGACTTTCACGGGCGAGGGAGCGTTCACATTCCTTTTCATCAATGGCAGAAAGAAAATGTGTGGTCTTGAGCGCGCTTATTCTTCATCCTCATCAGCGTCATCGTCATCGTCATGGCGATGACGACTTTCGAAGACATGTAAACACCTTCTATCCATTACTAGCTAACGACAAACGACTAGCGAAAAGCGGACGTCCTCGAACATCACATCTTGGCATTTTAAAAAGAGACGCGAGAAATCTCTTAACTCCGTCGTCGTCTATATTTGAGAGAAATCTCTTAAATCTCTTAGTTAAGAGAAATCTCTTAAATCCGTCGTTCTCTTAACACCGGACTAGTTGGTGAGGATCCATAATAGCTTACAGCGCACTCTAACCCACGTATGAAGAAGAGACGCACGAAGACAACTGAATAACTGACTAACAACTGAATTTCATTGCTTAGTCAGCGCTTGTCTTCGTGTGTCTCTTCTTCGTCCGTGTGTCAGAGCGTGCTGTAAGCTACTATGATTCCCGAGAGGAATGGTTAATATTTTCAAGGCAACTTGAAAATATTATTGTTCTTGGTTGGTGGCACGGAAAGCGGGGAGGCGATTGCATTCAGATGCTTTCTTTGGCAGGAATGAACTGAAGAAAAGTTTCGTCTGGCAACATGACTCTTGGACCTTAAAGTTGTCAATTCGCGTGTATGTGCTAGGGAGTGGTGCGAGAAAGGCGCTGTTCATTTCCGGGTTCGTAAAATAAATTTTATGGAAGACAGACAAAGGACCGAGCTTTCTTCTTGAACGCAGATGAAGTGCCAGGAGATGGGCTTAGTTGGACCATATTTTGGTATGTAATGAATTTGAAGCTACGATACTACAAAACGTGCTTTATTGCCTTTATGCTAATGAGGCACTAACAGGCTTTCGGATCTAGAACTTTTCAATAAGTCTAAAGTAGGTCAAGCAGACAATGAACAGTATGTAAAAGTAGGCTGATGAGAGTGCTGCGTGTGCGACTTGTTTCGCTCACTTGGTGCAGTCACAGTTCTCCTATTTTATCTGTTGTTATGAAGCGCCTTCGAGCTGCATGTTTAAAAACATTGCTTATGTAATATTCTCAAACTTCATCGGCTTAAAGCATCCTCAAAAGTTCCTGGATATTCGAGACGCATCAGGCATGGGACGTTGGCACATGACGATGTTTCTGGTTATCTTGTTTACCCGGTTTCTGCAATAGAAATTATAATTTTGTGAGTGTTTTAGGCGAGATCTGTGAACTCTCATTGAGATCGATGTTGAAGTTGTTCTAAAACATTAATGTCTGACTTTTAGTCATTTTTTCAGCAAGAAGAAGCAACAGGTTAGTATTTAACTGTAAATGAATGAAAAATGAATAGTTTCTCAAAATTAAAGATGGTTTTTGCATGGTGAAATCGAAAGATAAACATTCAAGCGGGAAAAAAATTAAGCAATGCTTCTTTTAAAAAATCCTTCTAAATAAAATACAAAAAGGAAGTGTTTGACACTATCCAGGTGCACTTTTCTTACTGAAGATGAAAAATGTATGAAAATAGATGAAGAATTTACAAAGTTTCACTGCTAGTACTTTGTAATCAAATGCCGCGGGAGTATTACATTTAATGTTGACCTGAGACATATGGCTCGGTTATTTAATAGTTCATTAGGTGAATAATGCGCTGCCTGTGCACAAATAACTTCATGGAATACCTCAAATTTATTGTGTAATGCAACTATAATTAGATGGAGTTTGGAAAAAAAATACTAGAATTGTTATTTGCTTTCCTTGAGGAAATGGGGAGGGCATACAGAGAAATGAGTATGCATTTCATTTTTCGTCACCACCACTGGCACTGCCATGTCTATTGCTGTCAATGGCGCATACGTAACTTGATTGTGAGCGTGATCCTGCCACATGAGATCTACGGACGACGAGGTGGGCCCCTAAAGTGCTATGCACTTAAAAGTTACTAAATAAGGAAATGTATGTATTGCGCAAGACTTTCGCTTTAGAGTACCAGATATGCAGTTTAATTAATGCTGTCACAACAGATGGCAACTACACTTGGTATGTTCGGGAAGCAGCTACAGCGTTTCGCATGTCACCATTCTCACAGAGAATGAAAACAGCCGCTTACTAGGCGCACTAGTGTTCATGTGTTGTCATGATCTAATCATCTAAGGATGGTTCTTCAGTGAGGATGTGCAATGAAAACTTGGTTGGCACGAAGTTAATTACACGTTATTCTTTTCAGGATGAACCCGAATAATACTGGCTGTCCTTATCGTCAGAAGTTTCCAGCTAACATTGCAATGGTTGACCATTTGTTTCAGTAATCTTGTGCAGGGTCTCTATTGAAGTAACGGGTTCAACCGTATACACTCCGCCATGGTCTAGCGACTACACTTGAACATTGGCACACCATTTGCAAAAATGCACTTGGAAGTGGGAAGGGCGGTGTAATGTGGTGACTGAAACTACTTTGTGTATACTTGTGGACCAAATTTTCGAGATTCAGCACAGGTGTGGAGTTCCCTGCGCTGACTTCAGTATTTCTTAGGAAGTTTTGTGATGCTCGAATATTTTGAACTGCAAGAGCGCACTTCGAATGCAATACCGAACTATTCAAATAGAATATTCGAAGTTTCGGCACCCCTATTAAACATCCATGTGTATAGCATAGCAGTAGGAGGGCGTAAGGGAGTACTGGATGCAACTTATATACGAGAAAACATGCAGTAGACATGATACAAAGAAGAAATAAAACTGCAAGGTATGCGCATTAACAGGATGCATGATACCAACTCGAGATGATGTACTTTGGGAGAGCCATGAAAGTCAACTGTATGACTTGTTAGTGAAAATGAGGAAAGCATTTTCGTTGAATTGTACGAACCTGCTGCTATGCATGTTTCCCTGGCAGTTTAATTAACATCGAAATTCTGGCCTATACATTTTCTAAACCATTCATTAATATCTTTATCGTCATGCTACCGTGTAAAAATAAAATGATGACTTGATGTTGGAAGTCTTCTTATGTTGTTTTCGGAATTTGACGCTTGTGACTGTCTTTTAAATGCATGCTAAGCTGTTTTTGGAACCGGAAAACGTTTTGAACGGGGGCCACTATTTTTGTGGCATAAAGAAACTCGCGGGATCCACGTGCAGTCTACTGAAACGACTCGAAGACGAAAGCGGTCATGATCATTATCATAATCTTCTTTTTCAAAATCATCCTCTGCGCTTTAAAGTTCTTGTACTGCATACCACACTTTCGTTACCAGCGTCTTTGTTGATGCTGTGGCTGATGATAATGATGAATTATAGTTAAGTCTCGTTTAAAGGGTTGGCAGATTTGAACCACCAACTCATTACAGAGTTCACGTGTGAGGGGGCCCGGTGCGATTCTACACTTCTGGCACACGATATCACATCTATTAGCATCCATTCATGCCTTACATTGTGGCATACTGCAATGGGCTTGTTTTAAAGCGGATTTGAGCACTGGCGTTGTTGGATAGTAAAATAATTGAGTGTCACCTAGAATACTTTGGCTTCTGGAATCAGGCCACGGCGGTCGCATTTTCGATGGAGGCGAAATGCTTGAGACCCATGTACTTAGATTTAGGTGTACATTAAAGATCCCCAGGTAGTCGAAATTTCCGGAGTCATCCACTACGGCGTCTATCATAGTCAGGTTTTAGGATGTTAAAACCCCAACAACAGCAACAACAACAACGACAACAACAACAACAACAATAATAATAATAATAATAATAATAATAATAATAATAATAATAATAATAATAATAATAATAATAATAATATTAATAATAATTATTATTATTATTATTATTATTATCATTACTTCGTTTTAATAGCGGCTCGAACCCTTGTTTTTATTAAGGGCACATGCTCATTGTACCTCCCAGCATGTTTTTGAAGGGCATCGTCTCATGAGGCGCTTAAGGCTTTCGCTTTCAAAATTTAAATAAAATGTTTGTGAGAGGTGTATAATTTTTTATAAATATTCAAGTATCTTAAAGCTATGCACATGGTCCGATATTTAATATAGTGTGATATAAGATAAGCGCTGGTATATAAGAATATGTCGTCATCGTTATCACAGATTGTTAAAAAAGCATACTACAAATTATTTCCCCCCCCAAAATTATAGCTTTTATCGGAAATCTGAGAATGTTCCTTTTTTCATCTTGCATATCTTCTCGTGTATTTCGATGTTGGGATTAGCTTTTCTACATTTTTCAAGCTGATCGCACAACATGGTTCTAATAAAGATTAAAAAAAAGATTTTTTTGTGTTACGTCAGTCTGCACCCAGTGTATATTTATTAATAAACTTAGCTGCCTACCCGTCAATCTCGTGGTCAGGATCAAAATATTCTATTTTATAATGCTCGATCATGTAATTAAGCTCCCTTTAGCTTAAGATACCGCTAAATTATGCAGTATAATGTACACGCGAATTTTGAAAAAGAACTTTAGAAAAAACACAGGTTATTTTTGTGGTTTGAACTTGCTTAAGAAATGTAACTGACAAAAATTGACCAAACGTATATTTTTTCTGCTCTTTGTTGGCGGATAGAAGCTTAAGTATTTCTAGGCTGTAATGTAGTTTTCGCGGCGCAGTGCTTGTAGCATGTTGTTATTTAGACTGAAATACATTTTTTCACGTTAGCTCATTCTATAAATTTCAACAGCAAATGGGTTGCTTTTCATGCTGCGTATTGATAAAGGCCTTATTATTGCAATACATTTAGCGATGGAGTTAGTTGCGAACAACTTTAAAAACATACTTGGTCGCGCTCCAGAATTAAGGACGAGGTGTTGCAGGACGAGGTGTTGGAGGACGACGTGGTGCATTTTCGCGAATAAGTGGGACGAGGAGGCCAATAACTCGGGCGGTTTGCATACGTCGGTGGATTTTGGGACCATTTTGAGGATTTCCTGCTAAAGCGCATGGACGTCTTCTTCCTTCTGGCAGGATTGTCAATAGAAGAAATATACACAGCAAGATCAAAATGTTGCAACAGGGAGTGTTACCCATGGTTCACTGGTGCGCAGGGCGGCCCTACATCTATGTGCTCTTATATATTTTCTATATGCTTGTTAATAAAGAATGTTGTGCTTAATATTTGTTTTTACCTCTTGAGAACTCTTTCGTACCTTCTGTATTGTATGCGTCTATTGTCGTAAAATCAAGTCCATTGTACTGAACTTTCAGCGCAAGGATTTCCTTTGTATTATCTACCACTTCGCAATACCAGCGAAAAGCGTGCATTTTTAGATCAGGTTATAAAACGAAAAAGTGAGGACACTACATCAGTGGAAAACCTGAATAGCCCAATGAACTCCATCCACACAGCGGCCCTGCATTGTTTTCATGCGCCTTTATGTTCCAAAAGAGCGTCTCAAATGCCGTTACTACTTTTACATCGCCGCAATATACTTCGCACAGCTACGCATTAAGTTGCTGATGAGTCGTAAGACCTTACAACAATATTTTTCTAATGCACTGCGCTTACGAGCTGAAAAATTAAAGCAGTGCATGTGGTCAAAGAAACACTTCTTGGTTGTTATGTATAGGGCACTACGTAATTCGTATTGCGTGTTGGCATTGCAAATGAATGATGTCTTCGTCAATGTCAGCAGATTCTACAGGTTTTAAAAAAATATCCCTACTTTTTAATGCTATTTATGTTAGGGGACATTACTATGAGCGTAAACTTAAAGAAGTAATTACATCTTTAGAACCTTCGAGCGCGAACCAAGACAGGAACAAAAGCTCGCGCTTGAAGTTTCTTAAATGTATATGTTCCAATTAGCTCGTCTTTCGGTCTTACTTCAGGAGCAATTAGTCACAACTCGGAGTAAAATTTATGGCAATATTTTAAGTCAAGTAAATCTGATACCTTTATTACTATTGAGCTCGCTTTATAGTAAAATTTTCAAACTCCCGTTTCAGGTGAATGAATGAATGAAACCACGTTTATTTCACTTTCCAATGCGCCGAAGGCGCTGCGGTGGAAAGGGAGAGGGTATTACAGTAGAAGGAAGTGGTAGAGCTGCCTCCGCTTTATTGACGGACGTTCTGGAGGCAGCTAAGTGGGAGCCGCTTGAATCTGGTGGCTGTCGCGGAGCCGATCGCCGACCAGGTGGTGCCGCCGGGGTCCTGGAGGAACAAGAGGAGTGCTCGCCAGAACTCGATGGCTCGATCCGGAGGCTTGGGATCCGGACAGGCGGTTAAGGTATTTAGGTGGTTAAAATAGTTTGTGTATTCTAAAACTTTAATGTACGCGGATGATACAGCCATAATATTTACAGGTAATAAATAGTCTGTCAACACTGCAGGTCAAGATAATGTCTGAATTGACAAACGTAGGCAACTGGTTTACTCAAAATAAATTGACACTACATTCAGGAAAAAACGAAGTATGTTATCTTTCGGTCAAGGAGGAACAAGACTGACATGCCAACAATGAAACTTTACCTGAACAACAGTCTTATCGAGCAAGTAATTTCTTTTAAATCTTTAGGAGTGTTTTTTCACCAGCATCTTCACTGGGAAGAACAAATCCATAGCGTTTGCAGAAAAGTGGCTTAATGGTTGTTAACCTTAATCAAAGCACGCGAATGCTTTCCCCCTTGTGTGCTTCGAACATTGTAACTTTTCCTTTTGTCATTCTCATATAAGCTACTGTATAGAATCGTGGGGTATTACATATACGACATACCTAGAACCACTACTACGACTACAAAAGAGAGCCCTAAAGATAACAGGTGGAAACCATGGGAATGCAAATAATAATATATTTCAGGAGCAACCGTGTCTTATCAGTTTTGGCACTTCGTGATTGTGAAGTTGCCCTTTCCGTTCACAAAATCATAGGCACCAGCTTTCCCCTCTCCTCTACTCTATTCACCATACCATCACGAAACACTAGACAGGCATCCAACGGCACATTTAATTTACCTACTAGTTATAACTTATATGGAGAGCGTATATTGGAATTTCATGGGACGAAAATTTGGAACTTGTAAATAGATTTGTAAACGGTTCCTTTTTCTGTTTTCCTATTGCGATCGTCAGTGTACCGGTACGCTTTTACCTGTTACATAAGTTGTAAGGATGCTATGATGTACGTGACTTATTACATGCCTACTTTATCATATTTTGTTTTACTTGTATAAGCATGTATATTCGTTGGTATATACATGTTTGTATATGCATATGTGAATATGTATATATATATATATATATATATATATATATATATATATATATATATATATGTGTGTGTGTGTGTGTGTGTGTGCGTGTGTGTATGTATACATGTGTGTAAATATGTATACTTCGATAATCTGTTTGTATGTACTCTGATATGGACCGACCACTAGCCAATTAAGGCTAACGGTCCAGATAGTTTGTAAGCATTTCTAATGATTTATCAATAAAATTGAGATTGTTTGATTGTGTGGAATTGAAGACACGATCCGCCGCAATAATTACGGCGCTCTCGATTTCGGTTTCCCCAGAGCCTCCCCTACTGGTGGCGCCGCGGCTGCAGCCCGGAGAACTAGGCTACGCCACACCGTCTCCGCTCCACGCGGCAGGCCGCACCGTGTGTTTTCATCGAGCGGCCGTGGTCTAGCATTCACGTGCACAAGTACAATAAGAGATGTGATGTTACGATACACACAAAAGCAATGTTTCTAGTCAATTAATTTAAGGAAAGGGTGAGATAATGATGCTTGTTATGATGATGTTGACTGCGGTGAACCGGCGCGAGGTACTTATTTTTTGCGTTCGTTATACGTATCTTGCATTGGGACCGAAGCATATACAGTGCTAGGTTAAACTTGAAGGAGAGCGCTATTTTTCCGAAGCTATTAACAGCGACTCGCAAATGGACTGCCTGCAAGCGCAACGAAGCTAGACGCGTCGAAGCCAACGGCCCGCCCCATCTCGCTAGCGTGACGTCACATCGGCGCTCAGAGGCCTTGATATTGTTTCTAGGTGGCTTTGCTCAAGGGCATGTTTCAAATTGAAAGAAAATGTAGCAGCATTGTTTGATTGAAAACACGCGCAAGCTCCTCTGAGATCTGCGTACCGCCAGCGGTAAATGGTGCATATGGCGGTAAATGGCAACATGCAGGCGCACACATGGCGTGTGGAATAATTGTCAAAGGCGGCGTGCTGAGGAGCGAGGGGTCGCTGGTTCGAATCCCCGGTCGGGCGCTTCGAAGTTTTTGTTCTGATTTTCATTTTTCTTTGTGCCTGTTAAGTATATATATACATGCATATACATATCCGGGACATGACGGCGACTGCGAAAATGGGCCGAGAATGTCCATATAATTGCTATCGTAATAAAAATATGCAGGGAAGTACTACAAAAGTGAAAAACATAGTGTTTCTGATTGTTCACTCGCACAAATATCTGCTGCATCTAAGTATGCCTTTTTGAACCTGCTTTTTATCTTATTAAGAACAATACCCGAGGGGCCGTTTTCAATGCGAGAAACATCATTGTTGTCTATACGTTATATATAGGGTGTGCTGCGTGCGTTTTTGCGTATGAGGAAAGCATTGCATTTATACTGCAGCATCGTTCTTGGATTTACGTTACAATAGGCTTAACAATGCTTGCCAGGTGCAGTAAGGGCAAATATTTTAAACTGCGGAAAGGGAAGCAGACTGAGAACGCTGCAATGTATTAGCTTGCAACCAAACTATCTAAGCAAAGGCCCGAGCCGACACCAGCACAGCATTCTCCTCACGTGCCTCTATGGTTAAAAAGGAAGTGTTCCTGGAAGAACACCTGTGCTTTTGAACCACAACAAATTTAATTCCGTTCAGTGTCACTGTCTCCAGTGAATTAAGCAGGAGATTTAAAGTTTGCTGATCATACGCGTAGAAAAACTATGTATAGCGTGTACGTCGCATATCTCAAAAGCGATGAACAATCGCAGGTGGCGCTTTTGAATGCGGCAGATGTAGAAAGCCGCTGGAGTAACAATAAGCGTGGAAAGGGCTGAATCTATTGTATTCTAATAATGTTTTCCTAACCGTGGTCAAAATAATTACTTATTGTTGCCTAAAAGTAAGCTCTTTGCGCATAATACTGTATTCGATTTACACAAGTCTCGCAATGCAGCATAAGCTAACACTGGTTCGAGCAGCAGGAACTGAAAACACGAAGGACAAAGGAAGGAAAAATAAGGACGATGCTGAACATCATGAACCAACTAGCTCAGATGGGTAGCCTATTACAGCAAGGACAACGATTAGGAGTTGTTCATATTTTGCTTTGCGTAACGCAGGGTTGCGAATTGCTTGTTCTAACATTTCCTTCAATTATTTCGTACAAGACTAACTTTGCAACTGTTAGAGTAATTCCAGGGATGACGTATTATATTACATTTATTGGCGATTGGCCTTGCCACGAACGTTGACATACCCTACCATATAAGTGCCATATTGTTTCATCTAAATTTTAAGAGTCCTTGAAGTGTATCATTGATATAATGATCACCTGTGTTTAAATAAGGAACAGAAATAAAAGTTTTGAACTAATCAAAATAGTCCAAAACTACCAGTGAGGAAATAGGTTGCGAACAGGAGCATATGCGCATGGGAGTATGAATGGTTTGCAGCCCATCAACAAATCGCAAATAGTACTAGCGCGCTTTTCTTGAGAATAGCAATAACCGGGAAGGTCTCTTTCCTAGGGGTCCTTCGTATGAATATTCATACTAATGTCTGTCTTGATAAGCTGCCTTTTCAAGGACTCCTGAACAGTGTCTAAAAGTACAAAAAACAAGCGCGTTATTCTCTTGTGGCATTTCCCATTTTTCGAGCACTAATCGTAACACCATACTTTTTTTATAAGTGATGTTATTATGATCAATGCTCTCGATTAGTCCATATGCAAGGAATATCAGTGGTCAGTTATCTTTTACCTTTCTTTGCCATATAGTCGCGTGCCCGTTTTGCCTTGTCTTATAGGTCTATCGAGCTAGATCAGCTAATTTCTGTTCGTTTTGTGCGTTCTCGTCTGTGCTAGCGGAGATAGCATTGTGTAGCCGAAAAAGCGTGATATCCTAATAGACTATTCGTCTGGGACTGATATTTTTGACGCTTTTTATATAGAAATAAGTGGTGAGGACAAGATAGCCCCTGTAGCGAAGGTTAGTTAGTAAAGGCAAGAAAGAAACTACGCCCTCGTGTTGGAGCTTAGAGTTGTCTAGGGCTCTTTTAAGCGCCAGTGCATTTGACGCGTTTGTTAAGCCCACGACATAGACACAACTGCTTCATTTGCACAAACAACTCTGACACTCAGCCGTGTGCTTCTCAAAAAGCTGACGGATTTCGCTTTCGCATGAGCAAACTACAACTAAGCGTTGAACTTCCCTATGATAACAAACTTCGGCTCCTTGACCTTGAGCTGTTTTTATCTGACAACGTGCCTTGGCATTATTCCCCCCCTCTCATTCTAAGAAAAGCTTGTTACCATACAGTTCATCGCACTCAAAACTATTGAAGCGAACGACTGAAAAATCCTGTCCTGGGGCAGCGTTGTCGCGAGCGTGCCATCACACAATGGGCAACAGCAAACTAGCGTCGGCCACCGATAATCTGCCAAAGGGTAAAGCGCGTAGGCTTTTAAATGCGAAGCATTTCTTAGCGAACCTAAGGTAACGCATCTATCTACGTATCTATCTACCTAACCGCCTACGTCAGGGAGCTCTTGTGATCACCTCATTAACGTGGTGTAGACCAAAATTGGTATGGGTCAGAGAACAAACGGGTGTTAAGGACATCATAGTTGAAAATCAAGAAGAAATGGACATGGGTCGGACAGATAGGGCATAGGACAAGATGACCGCTCGTAATTAAGGGTAACTGACAGAATTCCAAAAGAAGGCAAACGCGCGAGGGAGAGACAGAAAGTTAGATGCTCAGTGGGCAGATGAGATTAAGAAGTTTGCGGGTACAAGGTGGCAGCAGCAAGCAGAGGACCGGGTTGATTGGTGGAACATGGGAGAGGCCTTTGCCCCGCAGTGGGCGTAGTCAGGCTGATGATGATTATGATGATGATATAACCAGGAACGGTTGTGGCAGGCTTTAAAAAATTGTTGCGCGATCACGTTATGGAGCTTGTCTCGCCGAAATGCGGGGCAGGCGTCGGCAGTGTTGTCGGTGAGGGAAGTATCTGAGGGACGGAAAGACTCGAAATAACAGTGGGAGCCAGCATCAAATGTAGACATTCTGCGTGGCAGTCATGTGTTCTACCACACGGCTACGCAAGGGCTTGAAACAACTCACGAGAAAGACCCTATAATGGACGTCATATCGCGGCAACGTCCAGTGTAATTGCTGTGTTTGCTCTCGGAACCAAGAAAAACGTATCAGTAGCTCGCGGAACCCCAAGGAAGGGCGTGAGGAACCCCTGGATTCCGAGGAACCCACTTTGAGAAAAAATGGCATAGATAATCTGTGATAGTATCTGAGTGCCTCAAGCTACGTCGTACATGTGCCTTACTAATTGTATACGTGCCGTTAAAGCTATTTTACAATGAAATCTGTTATAAGATCACAAGAACGGCTTTTTTGGCACAGTAATTGTCCGTAACTACTACCGTGCGAAATAAGAAAAAAAAACCTAAATAAGAAAGACTACCAAGGACAGAACGGGATTCGAACCTGGGTAGTCTGCATGGCAGCCGTCCATTATACCACAAAGTTACGCCGGTGCTTGAAACTCGTTCACCAAAAGACCCAATATATATATAGGTTACATGTCGGGGAAGGAATAATAATAATAATAATAACGTCTTTATTTCCATCAACGATGGAGGAGACTGCGGGTGAAAGTCGCTTGAAGGTAACATGTTTAATATATCGAGGTGAACAAGTAAAACAATTACCTAGTGCTATGCAATGCGAATAGCGTAAAAACCAGGCGTCACACAAATCAAATAGTGCAACTAGTGTGTCGCGGAAAGCTTCCAACCTACTTCAGAAGACAACAGAATGGAAAGTCAGGCTTGTTCGTCTTGATTCATAACGTATGGAATTGCACAGCGCAGAATACAGGACGAAAGACGAAGAAGTACACACGGACAGCACCGCCTCTCATATGACGGTTTATTGCATACGATACGTGCGTGAACGTGTACGTGCATGGGCAAAAGAAAAACTAATTCAAAACTCAAGAAATACCACAGTATATTTAACGCCTGTGCGAGACTTTCAGAAATTCAATTTCTTGATGCCTAATTCAATTTCTTTATACATTCCTCTGTCATGAGGAAATTGTTATATTGGGAAGACTGGAAGACGCGCAAATGTTAGAGTACGCGAGCACTAGTGGAAGTCGGAAAAGAGTGACCACTTGGTCAAATTTCGTTGCTCATTGCATACAAAAACAATGGAAGCCACTTTTTAACAACACGGAATTTCTAAATAGGCACAGTGACATGAACAGAATACGGATCCCTCAGACGTACCATATTAACAAAGATGGAGCGAAGTGCATCAGCTAGACTTCTATCTCCTTAAGTGATAAAGAAATTGCATTCCTCAAAGTCACACACAGGCGGTAAATAGATTGTGGTACTTCTTGTGTTCTTTCCTTTTGCTCATAATTGTGTTGTTTTCTTTGCGCATGTGGGTAGACGTTTACGCATGTATCGAATGCAATAAACCTTCATTTGAGAGTCAGCGCTGTCCGTGTGTACTTCTTAGTCTTTCATCCTGCATTCTGCGCTGTACAACTTTATACGTTATAAACCACTACAAAAGGCTCAGCCAATAATTCCTCATCGTCATCAGCCGCAGCATAAACAAAGTGTACATAACGCATTACAAATGAGTTTCGCCACTTGAAAAAAATTGTGACCGATGAAGACGTAGTGGGTACCTCGCCAGTGTACTTGTATTCTTTGCGCTAAGGCGCGTCGCCCCGCCAGTATGACGTCACAAATTTTTTCGACCTTGTGATGACATGTTGCCATCATATAGTGACGTCAAGTGAAATTAACTTCATGATGTACCGTGGCCACGTGATATAACCGTGACGACAAGATACGCAGACAAGCCGAGACCCTGATGTGTTTTGCACCTGAAACAATTATGAAAAAACTGTACACCAAGGGGTCTCAAACACGCGGCCCGCGAGCCTGTCGCTAGCGGCCCGCCGATTCAGCCGAAATAAAGTTTTGTGACTTTCCTGAATTGAAGTCGGAGTAGTTTCTGGCCTGCAATTAATAACCAACCATTCCTTCGAGTAGGCTACACAGGTCCTACACAGGGATGGGTCTCGAGCATGTTTTTTTTTCTTTATGAGGTAACCTATGCGGATCAGCATGAGTTGAAACATCACATTGGAACAAAAATTCTGTATTTAAAAATCGGCGTCTAGATTTTAGCCATTGTGGAGAGTAGTATCGGAACGTCATTCGAATGATGAATTGAAATCACTTCTGAAATGACCCATATATGATACATGGGAAACGCATTATTTCAAATGGCAACGTTCGGTGACAATCTGTTCACATCCTCCAGCGCCAACCATCTTCGCTGTCCCGGTCCCTGTGGCACTAAATTTTGTCCCGATAGCTGAGGTGAGTTTCACACTCGGGCTGTACAGCGTGCAAAAGCGCATTTTGTGAAAAATTGCAAATGTGCTTGATGTAACACACTAGCGCCGTCAATCAAAGTACCTAAAGTGTTAGCAATGCAGCAAATACGGAATAAGAATTATAGCCCATGCGTTATTTGTAAAAGTGAAGTTTTGCCAGGAGAAATTTGTTCAAGAAGTTCTTTCGATGGGACACGGTGGCGTAAGTGCGCACAATATTCTGTCAGCTGTTCTTTTTTTTAATCACGCAAGCGCAGTGCACTTGATGCTTAAAACCGCAGTGTATTCGACGAGCCATGTAAGCTAGCAAAACGCTCAAAAATTGAAGATTACATTATTTCTATCCATCCATCCAGTAAGAAAGTAGCTCACTGTGAAACACTGAGCCATATCCACTACCTTGGTGACCTGTTTAGCATAACGTTAATTTTTGGCCGGGCGTGGTATCTGCCGGAACGTTCGCTTTACTTTTGGCTAAAGGGCGCGAAGCATGTGTAACCTTTCTTAAACTGCTTGGCTGGCACTGCGCAAGCCAACGATCCTAATTATTCGTCGTAAGGACATTGACGGAATACCTTGAGAAATAACGGAGGGTTATCAGGCTGGTTTTATTTCCAGGGTGTACGTACTTCTGGCTCCATAGACAGTAGTCAGTCTCCCGATCACTTGAACACTTAAAGCGGGATAGCTTACTGTTTCCGACAGCACTAAATCGTTAACCATATTAAACCGAAAGGTTAAGGTGCCTAGTGGAACGCAAAAATTAACCGTCAGTGTCAACACGAGTGATAATAACAATCATCATCACGTGGCGACGTCACAGACTGCGAGAGTTTGGGACGCAATGGTGACGCCGTATGATGACGTCATCTTATGACGTCGTCACTTGGTGACAGCTGGACCGACCACGGATGCACTGCAAAGCCAGCTGAGACGCACAAATATTGCAATGGCTCCGACCCTTAAGGCTTGGAAAAACCGAGTTAGATAAAGAAATCTTCTGAAGGAAGAGGGAGGGGACCGGGAGAATCAATACATCGGCTGAGAAGAAAAATATTTAATGCCTTTCACCTTTTATTTTTCACAGGAGAATGCATAAGGGAAGCCGACTACAGCTGGTATTATTGCGATAGCAATTATATGGACACTCGCGGCTGGTTTTCGCCGTCGGCGTCGGCGTCATTTGCCGTATATGTATATATATAACCGGGCCCACCCGTCGTTCGTGAGCGTGAAAAGACGCGAGGGGGGGGAGGGGGGGGTCCCTCGAGCGACCTTCGATTTTACCAGCGGGGGCGCGCGCGTTATCTCCCCTTCTCCGCGGCCGACAGCGGGCGGGGGGGGGGGGCGACGTTCGATTTTACGAGCGCGGGCGCGGGCGCGCGCTTTATCTCCCCTTCTCATCTCCCCCTTCTCGGCGGCCGGGCCGGCGTACCCTTCTACGTGCTGCGCTCTCAACGCGAAGAGAATTCTCTTAAACAAGCGTTTTCTAGAGTTGCGTGAGATCGGATCCAAAAAGAGTTAGCTGCCAGCCTCACTTCGTATAACATTACAATTTTTTGCTATCGCATTCATTGCTTCGCCCTTGCGGTGAAACTGTGACTTTTAAATGCGAATGCAATTCATAGTCGGGCTATGTCAGGCATCGGGCGTTGGCGTTGTGCGGCGTTGTCCGCGGAGGAGGAGGAGGAGGATAGGTTGAGGAGGTGTGCGCGCCGGCAGGTGTTAGATGTGAAGCATCTTATGGCGAAGCTTAATCCGGTGGTGGTGGTGTGCGGCGTGACCACCCTTACTGCGCATGCGCAAACCCTTTCAAAAAAATAAAAAAACCTCCTCTCTCCCTCTCTCTCCTCTAGGCATCCCTCCCCGCGGCAACCACACCCTCACTGCGCATGCGCCTCCCCTCCTCTCTCCCCTGCTACGCTCCCCCTCCTCTAGGCATCCCTGCCCGCGCCGTCCACACTCCCACTGCGCATGCGCGTCCCACCTCTCTCCTCTCTCTTACGCTCCCCCCTCTCTTCTCTAGGCATCTCTGCCCGCAGCGTCCACACTCCCACTGCACATGCGCGCCCCCCCCCCTCTCTCTCTCCTCTCCTACGCTCCCCCCCTCTCCCTCTCGACTCGCGACGCCGACACAGGCAGCGTCTGCTAGCGAGTTTGCTAGCAGACGCTGCCTGTGACTGCTAGCGTCTGCTGCTCGCTAGCAGAATAGCGTCTGCTAGCGAGCAACGTCTGCTAACCGACTGCTCGCGCTGCACAACCGTTCACTGGCCACCCCGTATATATGGCAATGGATCTTGACCTCCAAGGTGGTGCCGGTGGGAGATTTCTCCTGTGCGTTGTTGAACAATAAAAATTCGCAGCGTGCGCCTTAACTGAAAGCGGACTGCGAGTCTCTGTGTCCAGTCGGAGTCTTCTGTCTCTCATTGCACATTAGCAGCGATTGGTATGTTCCAGTAGGAAACACCGCTCCATCGTTGCTTGCTTTACGCATCCCCAGTTTTAAATGCGAATGCATTTCTTAGTCGAGGGCTGTCAGGAATCCGGCGTTGGCGTTGTCCGCGGTGGCCTCGGCAGGTGTTATAGTGAGTGGAGAGGAGGAGCGCGCTCTGGTGCGTGAGGGCGCTCGCATCGCGGGAGCTCGGCGGAGCTATATATGAAAAAAAAATTTTTTTTAAATAAAAAAAAAGAAAAAAAAGAAGAAAAAGAACAAAAGAAAATTAAGAAAAAAATTTAAAAAAAATAAAAAAAGAAGAAAAAAAAACCGAAAAAAAAGCAAAAAAAAAAAAACAGGCGCTGCGTCGTGCTCCCGACCAGGCTGCAGAAATTTGGCGCTTATTCCTTCTTCCAACCACAACCACCATATATAAATGGAGTGAAGCGCGCGCGAAATGCATTCGCATTTCCTCACGATTCCCTTCGCGGAGGTGGGGGGCATTTTTATTAGATGTGAAGCATCTTATGGCGAAGCTCAATCCGGTGGTGGTGTGTGACCTGACCACCCTTACTGCGCATGCGCAAACCCTTTCAAAAAAGAAATAAAAATAAAAACCTTCTCTCCCCTCTCTCCTCTAGGCATCCCTCCCCGCGGCGACCACACCCTCACTGCGCATGCGCGTCCCCCCCCTCTCTCTCCTCTCCTACGCTCCCCCCTCTCTCTCGCCTCGCGACGCCGACGCAGGCAGCGTCTGCTAGCGAGTTTCTTGGTTGAAGAAACCGACTGCTCGCGCTGGACAACCGTTCACTGGCCACCTCATATATATGTCCCTGGATCCTTGACCTGCAAGGTGGTGCCGGTGGAAGATTTCTCCTGTGCTTTGTTGAACAATAAAAATTCGCAGCGTGCGCGTTAACTAAAAGCGGACTGCGGGTCTCTGTGTCCAGTCGGAGTCTTCTGTCTCTCATTGCCCATTAGCAGCGATTGGCATGTTCCAGTAGGAAACACCACTCCATCACTGTGTGCTTTGCGCCTCCCCAGTTTTCTCTCCTGCGCAACGCTGCGATGAGCGCCAGCGTCAACGCCGCCGCCAGTGTAAGCGTTAGCGCCCGCTGCTTCGCATCTACACATGGTTCCCTTTAGCGGTGGATGGTGTAATCTTTAAGGCGAAAGCCTTTAATGTCTCATGCTCACGTCCGTCCGGTGTCCGTGCGACCTTCGTCCGGCGTCCGTCCGTCCGTCCACCCGAGCTCTGGCACTGAGCCAGGTGGCCGCCGGGATGCGCAGACGGACGCCGGTCGCGTCGGACTCTATAGCGCTCGCGCTTTGCTTGCGTAGCGTCGCTGTGACCAGAGTTTGCAATCATTCTGACCGACGCCGTCTCAATGGACCCAGGCGTTCACGGAATACACTTTCCAATTTACAAAGGGTCCGTCAACTTAAGAGCTGGAACGCGGATGGCGTTTGCACGATGCGCAAAGCGCGAGAAAATACTAACGCATGCGAACGGAGGAAGATGAGTCTCGCGTCTCGCTGCGATTCGCGGTAAAAAATTAAAGAAAACACGCACCCATTAGGTTTGTGTCTTATGCCACTGAGAGTGTAAAAAAAAGACATGGCATAATCAGTGGAATGACCACACGCTTTCGCCGAACACACAGTGTGAGCGTTAGCGCCCTACACATGGTTCGCATCTACACATGGTTCTCTTTAGCGGGAGATGGTGTAATTTTTTGAAGTTTCGGCATGAACAACCAAGGTGCCCAAGGTTTTAGCTAAATGTGTCCTAATGTTGAGAACCCCATGTTAAAGAGGCCCTGAAACACTCGTAGAGGAGTTGCGTGCCTTAGGAATGGACCGCCGCAAAAGACTTTAAAATCCATCAAGTACAAGCGGAGACACGGATATCTCTCGCACGGTGTAATTGCTTTCTCTCTTATCTCATACCGAGGAGCTAGCTGGAGGCTAAGCAGAGAGGCATGGCGCGGGAGCACTTGTCTGTCTTTTTTTCTTCGAATGTGCGGCTTATTTACTTTGGGATCGCGAGGACCGGCGCGGCAAGTGGCGGCCTCCCACACTGGCCGTGGTAACTACGCTGCTGAGGATGCTCAAATCAGCCAATAACTGTGAAATCGAGGTATTGGGCACAGTATTCTTGGCGTATGGTATCATTTGTACACAGAAAAGGAAATGATTTTCAGATGACTTTGAGAATTAACTGGGCCGGCGTCCTGTACTATCTTTGACTCGCATGCGCTGGGGAGCATCGGATACCAATAGAAAGTCTTCCTGACCGCGCTGAAAAAGTGTTGCAGGGCTCCATTACCTTTCGTTATTCATGGAAAATGCTGCATTACACTGCCTGATAGTGCCTCACTATCGGCTAGCACCTTGTGTTATACTGCGGTTGGCTGCCGCTGAATAGCGTTAGCTAACTATCAGCTACTCTTAGTGCTATGCCATGTTGCTTAGATATGCGCAGTGAAGCCTTCTTAAAGGTAGCGCTAAGTACACTATTTTTAACAAAAATCGCTGGGATTTACTACCCAAAACCACGATATGAGTATGAAGAATTCCTTAGTGAATGGCTCCGGAAATATTGTCCACATGGCATTCATTACGTGTACCTGAACTTAAGTACACTCACCTGTAGCATATCGGTTTTAACGAAATGCGTCTGCCGTGGCCGGCATTTGATCCAGCGTCGTTCGGGTAAGCAGTCGTGAACCATGACCACTTGACCACCGTGGCGGGTTACAACACAATTGTTGGCTAGAATCATGTAGTCATAGTGTAATAACTATTACGTATGAACTACAGGGACTGGCACATGTAGGGCTCCTCGATCGTGCAGAAATACGCCAAACAACGTCACTTTCGATAGTCACGTGAGCGCGTCGTAGCATGAACCTCGACCATCAAACACTAATCGACAATGTATAATAACGGAGGGCTACAACCCAGTGTGGCCCTCGATTAAGGCGCTCCCAAAAAATAATTGCTTTTTTATGGAAGTTTTCGATTTGCTTTCAAGGACCTAGGTGACGTCGGCGCTCGAGCTCATAGTGGCGATGTTAGGTCAAATCATGAGCTACCCTACAATGCCGCTGTGGACTTCACGCACTAGGTAAACTCGCATTAGGGAGACGGTTAGTACATATTCACAAGTATATGGATGCGCTGCCTAATGCGTGGATCATAGCAAAACAGTGCGCCCTTGCCACTACTTTCCTTGCTTTTTATCATAACATGGATTTCCACAATGCCTGCATTCGGCACAGATCGTAGCGTTATATTTGCATATAATGTGTCACCTGCCTAGCAATGAATTGTCGGCCGTTATACGAACCATAATGTTTAATGGATTGCTCAGATGGAAATCGGCAGAATAGCTGAGAATTAAAGATCGGTAAACAAGGTCAGTGTTACATGCAGGACGTACACTTATTGAGCTCCATAGACAATGACTACTCCACGGTTGGTAAAAATTTGAATTGGGGCGATATATCCCTCTTCCCTACCTGGAGTACAGATAATGCTCAAAGTCGTTCATTTTCAGCACTACACACAGAAAATGCCTGCTTCGTGCTATATTTCCGGAAAAGCTGCTGTAAAACACGGCTATATCAAACTCGGTTAAATCAGACTATTGTTTATGTCGAACTATCCATGAACAGGACAAAGCTTTAACGTCAATGCATATAAAGCTGCGGTTTCAACGAATGAAAAGAGCCAGAGCAGCTCATAGATCGAGAAACGCCACGGGCTAATCTTAGACTAATCTTGGCAAAGTACTGTTTACTCTTCTCTAATCATGGCTACTGCTTTGTCGTCTAGCAAAGCTAATTATGGCTACCGGGTGAATAATACTGTCTTATGGTCACTTAGAGTTGGACAGTGTTCGCCAATGCTCTGTAGTATTCACTTTCACTAACTAATGCCGGCTAAGTACAGGCTCCTAAATTCTACAAAGCTAGATAATGTAGGATAGCGCTGCCCTGTCCTTGAACCTTACTGTTGGTTGCAACTTGCGATGTTGAGGTTGTGGTTGACGATGTTGGTTCGCAATGGTAAAGGTTTGCCTAAATTTCAGTTGCTATTGGCGAGCACTTGCTGGTAAGCATAAGGTTGGCTGTCACTCAATATTGTTCGGTAACTGTGATATACTTTTCATCAGTGATCCCAAGCATTGCGAAAAAAAATCACAGCATATCCACGAAGTGAATGATGGTGAGTGGCCGAAGCTCGGAGGGATCATTCGGGTAACCGTGAATCCCCCCCGTACATTGCCCACTCGATCATGCAAAGACGTGACAACACGTGTCACGTCATTGCATGATCCTGGGTGTTCGACCGTGAGCTGGGCACGAGCGTCGCCGACTTGTGTTCCGGGCGCTCCCAGCCTCAGCGACAACGCCAGTTCGCGTTCCACGACAGAGGAAGACGATGCCACCTACTCAGACGCCGAAGTCCACACCAGTGCTCGACGCACCGCCTCGCCTCCGCATGCATCGCCACAGAACGCTGCTGTGAGTTGTGAATGCCACGCGTCCTTGGCTATGGGTTGTGCCGCCGTGAGTACCGGAGCCGCCGCATGCTCCACAGATACCGGCTGCCCTGGTTTTGCATGCGACTCACACGAGAGCACTGTGGAGCTGACTACCTCCTCTCTGGTGAAGTTCACCTCACCGTTGATCACGATGGAGTCCACCTCCGGTGCTCGCCTCCGAGTACCGCGTCGGCCCGACGATCCCCATTATAACAGCGCCATCTATCCTCTTTAATCGTCAACTATACGAAAAGCACTAACGCCATCTAGTGATATTATTTCCAAGTCAACTATAACGAAAACCACTAACGCCATCTAGTGATAATATTTCCACGGACATATACACACAACGCCATCGAGTGAGCAATTCTTAAAACTAACTAGAAGTGGCCAGTACAACATACTATTACAGAGGAGGGAACGACCCACACCCTAAGGAGCTTCGCCCCTAAAATAGGCTTGTGAAGCCTTGTTTTAGCTAGGTCTGACTACACTAATGTTGGCTGTAATCGTGTCGCATAACGTAAAAATTCACATGGTTTCCTATGCATTTGACTACGACGACTACGACGACTGTTTAGCATAACATCAATTTTCACAATGCTTGGGATCACCCTTAATTATTTTGTTGCATTCACTTAAAGGTTGCGAAGCAATGGTCACTTGTCTCTTGAAGAATTGTATGCCGTTACATGAAACAAAATTTCGTAAGTATTTATTCATACAGAAATCGGCAGCCTCAAATGAGAAATGACAGTGGGTAAACAGGTTGGTCTTATATGCAGGGCATACATGTAATCGGCTCCATTGACGGCGTGGCGGTAGTGTCGTGCTGTGCTGAGCTGTGAAAAGGGCTGATTGCCATAAGCTACAACGTACATGTGCGTTATTGTTTGCACGTGCCATTAAGCCATTCTGCAGCTAACTCTGTTATCAGATCACAACAACGGCTATGTTATGACGGTCATGGTGTCCCCTGCAACGATCGTAATGCAGCCGCCCAGGGAAGCGCGGACCTTCCGTGGTTCGCCATGCGAAGGCCACGAAACCTGGCTGACTCGTTCGAAAGAGTTTCAGCGTTTAACAACTGTAACTGAGAGGCCACGCTGCGCCATTTGTACATTT
Organism: Rhipicephalus appendiculatus; assembly: GCA_030522465.1. Lineage (NCBI taxonomy): Eukaryota > Metazoa > Arthropoda > Arachnida > Ixodida > Ixodidae > Rhipicephalus > Rhipicephalus appendiculatus. The sequence goes on along the minus strand of JALIZH010013355.1, from coordinate 22,888 downwards.
TTCCTGAAAGAAGCAGCAAGGACAAGACCGGAGAATCAGGAGACAATACTTCGGACCTGTGGCCTCTTTCGCAGCACATTGCTGTAGACGTTTACGAGCGTCGGTCCATAAAGAAGGGGCCGCAGCTTCGCGCGAGACGCGGCCTGCAACTCCCGAAAAAATACGTGACCATCCTCGCGGAAAAAATGACCCGAGTGTTGCGCCACGCAGACCCTGACTTGAAAGTGTGTTTTCTCTTGCGAGGAGTCAAGCAAAAAGTCTTCACTGGGCCGATGCGGTGCCCACCGAAGACCGTCCTGGAATTCGTTCCGGAAGCAACGGTAATCGAGAAGACGCTCAAATTGCCAACCCGCCAGTACAATCACCGATGGATTCAAGACAGCCCAGCTGTTCCTGGCCCTTGGCTCCGACGGCTCTAGCGAAACGATCCAACTGATCATGCCGGAGGAACTGCGCAAGCTGTTGCCTTCCCCAGAGCATCAAGTGGACGCGATCGCAGACATGGTTCGAGAAAAAATCCTGGAAGACACTCAACATGACAAACGCGGCAGTCAAGGCGAAAAAAGATGGCGACAGCTGGCGTTTCACGCTATGGCGCACTGCTGAAAAAACTAACACGGTTAAGCTTGATTTATGGCTGCAATCGAAAGGGGTGCCGACGTAGACACCGCTCTCGAAAAATGGCTCTACTAGATGCCCGCTTAGGGGTGGAGGTAGTTGTATATAACCCTCTGCCCTGGTTATATAAAGTCAGCTTGTGTAGGCGCCAATACGGACCTGGGCGCACTTGGTCTTTCCTACTAATCAGTAGGTACTGCATTTGCGTGCGTCTGTATCTGTATTCGAATGTATGCGTGTGCATATGTGGGCGTGTGCATGTTCAGGCTCATCAACTCCCGTGCTCTTGATAGCGTCTAAATCAACCGCGAGAAACTTTAAGCCGAGCATAGTGTGCGCAGTGTTAGTTTCGACAACCGCTGTAAAGAGAATGGTGTTGCCTTAAAAAGAACGATGTTTTCGAGGTAAACGAAAGTAGTGTAAGAAGAGGCACTAGGGGCCTCATTGGTAGCATGACACGAGGGAAAAAGGATTACGGTGGGGAATATCTTGGCACTGACGAGGCAATGGTAATGAAAAAAAAGATGTTTATTTCATAACGAGGACTAGGAATGAACGAGTGATGTGGACCAACTAGTTCTTGACGTTATAATAGATGTGCCGCCATTGTATTACCAGTAAAAACCTGGGAGGAGAAGCGTGCCTCTCCGCAGTTCCGACGCGTTCCAGTGTATATTAAGAGGGCACGTCAACAAGGGATTGAGCACTACACAGGGCGTGCGGGTTCTGCGCATTAATGCAGCCCTGTTGTGAGACACATTCGCGGGGAGTCGTGCTCGGAGTACCAGCATGACGGAAGCCTTTACGGCGGTGGGTCGCAAGCACGTTCATAACAGTAGGCACAGTAACCCTCCACTTGTAAACGCGAAGATGTATATGCCGTTTCGCCAAAGGAATATACAGGTTTCGTTTTAAAGGCGATACACCGGGGCTAAGCACTATTGAACTCAATTCACGAGCGCATTTATCAAATTCTGCTAATGCTCCCATAATTTTTCAACAGTGAAATGTAATGCCATAGTATGAAATGCAATGCATAATGTAAACACTGGAATAGAGATGGTACTCAAGTCGTTTAAGGTGCGGATGCACAGTATTGTTAGGAGAATAATTGTTCTTTCGTTTAAGGCGTTCTATACAAAAAACCAGCAGGCCTGCGAAGAACGCGCAGCACAGTCACAGTGAAAGCTGGACGAGCGGCCTTTCTAGAGAATATTTTAAACACTCTTGGCGCAACTACTACAAGCAAACTTGCATGGTACCCACTACACCATAAATCATAGCAATGTTTGTGTAGTGGGGAAGCGTCCACTATGCCATTATTCGAAAGAGCGAGGTACCCGCCACACACTTATAAGTGATTATGTGCACTTTGTTGAAACTGTGGCTGACGGCGACGAAGAATTATGCCCGAGGCTTTTGTAATGGGTTGGAGCATTCAACGACCCACTCGTTACGCAATTCTCATTGTGTGACGCCTGGTTGTTTCTTAATTGTTCTAAAACACTTTATTACACATTTGAACGCGATCCCTTACCCGACATGAAGCCTGCATAGGGTCAGTCTTCAACGGAGTTTCCACAGCGGCGTAGCTCAGTGGTAGAGCACTGGGCTGCCACACAATGGACCCTGGTTCGATTCAATAAACATACGTTTCAGTAAAAATATGATTGATTGAACTGTGAGACTTGATGTGATTTGCCTTGATGAGCATATTTTGCTTAACGAACATTTTGTTTGTAAATAGGGGCTAAAACACCTTGAAAACCGTTCACAGCTTAGAGGACGCGAGATCTTTTACAGAGTCCTTCAAGAAGCTCAACCTGGTAACGCAACATGTTTTGGTTTATTCATTCGGTCGGTGCAGTGTAATATGCTGTACTCATTTCAACAAGCTTTTACACAAGCAGAGCCCATGCTTTACTGTCAAGCTTCGTGGTGTTTCTCTTGCGCACCTTGCTTTAATATCAATGATTCTTCTGTCTAGTGTAGCAGATATCAAGTATGGCGTGAGATGCGAGGTAAGCGAACTTGATACTCACGTACTATCGCGCTCAGTATGAGCTACATCACGCGAGCGCGTGGCCAAGAGCACTGTAAAGTTGTACAGTGGCGCCGATCGTGAAATAACTTGGAGTTATCAGGGGAGCGTTTAGCTGTTTCTGTGAGTGTGCATCGCCTCGCCTTGCTTTCACGCTCACCCTCGTTTTTCCCTGTCGTGATGTCAGCTTCGAAAATGATAACGGCCGCCGTGGCTTGACACACCGACTTAGAATTTTCTTCAGTAAAGCTAAATAAATGGCAAAACGTTCCTTCAAATATAAGAGGGCCAGGGTGAAAGCGAGCAATAGGGAGTGACGCGCACTTACAGGAATAGCCAAACTCTCTCCCAATAACTCTAAAATATGGCACGATCGGCGCCACTTTACAGCCTTGCAGAGCGCTGGGCCACGCGCTCGCGCGATGTAGCTCATACTGAGCGCGATAGTACTCTACCTCCAAATCTTCAATATATGAAATGATGAACAGCTGTGATAACTTCAACAAAAGCGCTGTCTAACACATCTATGGAGTTTCTGTCTTGCGATGGGTTGTTTACGTTACTCGCACATATAAAGCGCGCATATACACTGCAGACAAACTTCTCTTGCAACTCTCTCATGCAATGATATGATAGGAAGTCATACTGCAGTGCAATTTTTTTCTCGTTCTTCAATGATCTACGTAAAAGCATCGAATTAGGATGTATGGAAGGCGGAAATTTGTCTTTTTTTTGCCGCTGCAGGTCCGGAACTGCTAATCTTTCATTACGTATCCGTGCATTCATGTTTTAAACACAGCTGCTACAATACAGAAAGCTCAATAAGCACGGTGTCTTTAATCTGAAAAATAGGTTGTGCTTTCGATTTCCTCTCGCAGCGACACAGTGTTCAAAAAACCTCGGTGTTATAGTGGTTATGGTTCTCCGCTGCTGACCCTGATGCCGCGGGGTCGAATGACGGCCGCAATTTCGATGCAGGGGAATATGCTTCAGGCCCGTGTGCTTAAATTTAGGCGCACGTTGAGAAAGGCAGGAAGTGAAAATTTCTTTAGCCTTCCATCAAGCAGTCTCTTATGCTCATTTTTTGGTATAGGGACGTTTGACCCCAACAATTATTATTACGACATATTTAGGTGACCAGAAAGAAATGATGTTGCTGAAGTGAGGCTTTCTAAACGCGTATTTAGGAAACGTGCAGTGCTCGAAATTATTTTTAGATGCCTCGCACTATACGGTGCTTTCAGAACCGATTCTTCGGAAACACTAAATTCCACAAATAAAGATTAGATGTACCGAAATATAGTCACCGCACATATGACCAATACGAGCATGGTGCGGATGGGAAGTTTCGGTTGTTGAGACTCTTTGCGAGTATCGCACACGATACGTGCGCTGTCCTTGTTTGAATTTCCGTTCATTTCGAAGAGTACCGTAGTCATTTGTTTGTGCTAGGAAGAAAATATTTTTGAACATCTATGCGCCTTCCTCCAATGTACACACAGCAAATCCCTTTCGCAACAAGGTCTTTCATGAAACACTGCCATGTGCACAACGCTACCGGCAACCGTCATTCCGTGGAAAGTATGGTGTCCAGAATGTCAGCCATTATTTCCGACAGAACTCGACTCAGAGGCCTACATTATAGCTGGGCTGCAGCTGTTGGCTTGTTATGTGCAATGGCTAGCTGTTGACAAGGACAAACTAGGCTTTGCTAAGAGTGCCCATTGTTGTCTAGTCATGGCAGATGCTTTTCCATTAGGACAGCTAATCTTGGCTACCAGGTGGATAGTACTGGCTATTGGTCACTTAGCCCTCGACTATTTTGGCCACTGCTCTTTAGCATTCACTTTAACTATTAAGGCGAAAGCCTTTAATGTCTCATGCTCACGTCCGTCCGGCGTCCGTCCGGCGTCCGGTGTCCGTTCGTCCGTCCGTCCGTCCGTCCGTCCGTCCGTCCGTCCGGTGTCCGTCCGTCCATCCGTCCGTCTGTCCGACCGTCCGGTGTCCGTCCGTCCGGTGTCCGTCCGTCTGGCCGGTGTCCGTCCGTCCGTCCGTCCGTCTGTCTGTCTGTCTGTCTGTCCGTCTGTCCGTCTGTCCGTCCGTCTGTCGGTCCCGTGTCCGTCCGTCCGTCCGTCCGTCCCTCCCTCCCTCCCTCCCTCCCTCCGTCCGTCCGTCCGTCCGTCTGTCTGTCTGTCTGTCTGTCTGTCTGTCTGTCTGTCTGTCTGTCTGTCTGTCTGTCTGCCCGTCCGTCCCTCCACGCCCGTCCGTCCCGTCCATCCGAGCTCTGGCACGGAGCCAGGTGGACGCCGGGATGCGCAAACGGACGCCCGTCGCGTCGGACTCTACAGCGCTCGCTCTTCGCTTGCGTAGCTTCGCTGTGCCCAGCGTTTGCAATCATTCTGACCGACGCCGTCTCGATGGACACAGGCGTTCATGGAATACACCTAATTTACAAAGGGCCCGTCAATTTAAGCGCTGGAACGCTATGGCGTTTGCACAATGCACAAAGCGCGAGAAAATACTAACGCATGCGAACGGAGGAAGATTAGTCTCGCGTCTCGCTGCAACACGCGGTAAAAAATTAAAAAAGAAAACACGCACACATTCGCTTTGTGTGTTATCCCACTGAGAGTGTAAAAGAAGAAAAGACACGGCATAGTCAGTGGAACGGCCACACGCTTTCGCCGAACACACTTTAGAATGTACAAGGTGTCCTTCAATTTTTTGCTGGCTAAGTCTGGGCTCATGATTTCTATAGCCCTTGATAATGTAGAATAGCGGTGCCTAGTCTTTGGGTAAATGTCTCTTAGTGTTGTCTACTACGAGGGAATTTCGAGTTGTGGCTTTGGGGTTGTGGCTTGCAATGGCTTATGCTGCCTATATATCGATTATTATTAGCTAGCACTAGGTGGTAACGCGTAAATACTTGCTGTCGCTCAGTATTGTTCCTGAACTGTCAGTTACTCTTAGTCACTGCTGCCTCATGTTGCCTGAATATCGGCGAGTGAAGCCTTTCTGCAGCTCTAGCTGACTACACTAATGTTGACTGTAGTCGTAACGTAAGAACTCGGACGGCGGCTTATGCATTCGCCTAAGACTACTCGAAAGCTAAAACCGTCTCTTTTTTCTTCTCAGTCAAGCTATTTATCCTCCCCCCTCCCCCCCTTCGAGAGCTCTCTGCACTTAACGTGCTCTCGCACTGGCTTCGGACACGGGGGCTCTGCAAGCTTTCTGCTGCTCACCTGTTCTTGCAATGCCATCATCGGCCCACGTTTGACCAAGCGATGGTGTGATGCAATGAAGACATGACGCAACGTGACGTTATGTGATGTCATATTTACGTCACAGATCAAATTCAATGAGAACTTCATGACATCACAATGACGTCACGAAGTTCTCACTGAATTTTTATCTGTGACATCACGATTACGTCATGCGGTGACGTATTCCCATGATGATAACGTTTTGTAGCGCTCCTGTTGAAGCGAGGTCACGCGACACCGACACCGATGACCGATTGGCGTGTTAGACGAGGACGCTAAGGCTTTCGCCGAGATAATAATTGCATATCAGTCACCATAGCTTACAATTCTGGCGCTGCTCGATCCCGCAGAAATGCGCCTAACAATGCTACTTATGATGGTCACGTAAGCGCGCCGCGACATGCACTTTCATAACTTCAGTGACGTCAGCGGTCCAACTCAAGTGCCGATATTGCGTCGGAAAATGAAGTACCTTCACGGTCTATTCGTCGTACCAGGTAAGCTCGCCTTAGGGGCACAGCTGTTCTATTTACACAAGCATGTAGATGCGACACGTAATGCAGGTTAAAAGCCAGAGTGCGCCGTATCCTGTTCCCTGCTGACTGTTTAGCATAACATCAATTTCCGCAATGCTTCGGATAAGACGGAATTTTTCGTCATATTCGTTTAAAGGACGCGAGGCAAGGGTCATCCGTCTTCTATGTGCTTCACTGCTGTTAAAACGAACGAAATTTGTCATTACTTACTGAAACGGAAATCGGCAGCATGGCTTGACAAACAGCGGCGGCTAAACAGGTTAATGTAATATGCAGTGCTTACACAGAGAGAGAGAGAGAGAGAGAAAGCAAGCTTTTTATTTTCATTGAGGAATGTCGGGTGGGGCTCTCAGTCCAGAGCTCCAACAGCAGCTGCCGCGTCCCGTGCCCGACGGACCAGCGCCCGCTGGCCACTCGGGCTTTCGTCACGCAGCATGGCCTCCCAGTCTTGCAGGGTTGGGATAGGGGAGGAGGTGGGAGAACGCCTGGCAGGCGGACGCTGACATTCCAGCGTTACGTGAAATAACGTTGGGACCGCTCCGCAGCCAGGACATTTGTCAGGGTAAGAAGTGGGATGGAGGATGTGGAGGAAATATAGGTTAGGGAATGTGTTGGCCTGCAGTTGACGCACCGCGGTTGCATCCTCTCGGGTCAGCGTGTGGTGTGGTGGAGGATACCGAAGACGTTCTCGTCTATAGTACTCGAGAGTGTCTCGATATCCTAAAAGTTCCGTGTTTGTGTCCTCATCTGGGTTGGACAGCTCTTCCTCCGGTTCCCGGTTAGTGAATATGCTCCGCAAACAGTCGGCGTTCGCTTGTATTAACTCTGCTTATGTACACGTTACGTCCACGAAAATGTCACAGGTTCGCCGTTAGGGCGAAGCAATGAGTGCGATAATAAGAAATATCAATCTCACACGAAGATCGACGAGCAGCTCGATACTTTCAGCTTCCCGCCGAAGCGCAAAAAAGGACGCGCAGATATATACAGGACAAACGTGAACTTTCAACTAGCACAGTTGCTACGCTACGTCTTTGTGTTCGAGAAACGCGCTACATGTGTGGGCAACGCAGAACCCGACGGTTAGATATTGCTTCTTTTAAAGTGCAGCGCGCGGAATGACCCCTCTGTGTCTCCTGCTACGCAGTGGCGTCTGACGCAAGATGTGGGCGGTGTTCCTTTTTTAAGGCGAAAGCCTTTAATGTCTCATGCTCACGTCCGTCCGTCCATCCGTCCGTCCGTCCGTCCGTCCGTCCGTCCGTCTGTCTGTCTGTCTGTCTGTCTGTCTGTCTGTCTGTCTGTCTGTCTGTCTGTCTGTCTGTCTGTCTGTCTGTCTGTCTGGCCGTCCGTCCGTCCATCCATCCGTCCGTCCGTCCGTCCGTCCGTCCGTCTGTCCGTCCATCCGAGCTCTGGCATGGAGCCAGGTGGCCGCCGGGGTGCGCAATCGGACGCCGGTCGCTTCGGGCTCTACAGCGCTCGCGCTTTTTGCGCAGCATCACTGTGCCCAGCGTTTGCAATCATTTTGACCGACGCCGCCTCAGTGGACACAGGCGTCAACGGAATACACTTTCGAATTTACAGAGGGCCCGTCAACTTAAGCGCTGGAACGCGGATGGCGTTTGCGCGATGCGCAAAGCGCGAGAAAATACTAACGCATGCGAACGGAGGAAGATTAGTCTCGCGTCTCGCTGCGATTCCGGGTAAAAAATTAAAAAAGAAAACACGCACACATTCGGTTTGTGTGTTATCCCACTGAGAGCGTGAAAGAAAAAAAAGACATGGCATAGTCGGTGGAATGGCCGCGCGCTTTCGCCCAACACACTTTGGAATGTACAAAGTGTCCATTTTTTTTTCATTCCACATCACGAGTGGCCAGAGAAAAGGGCCCCTTTTTTGTGCGCGTCTCAAGGGCAGTTTTCAAATTGAAAGAAAATGTAGGAGCGTTGCCTGATAAAAAACACGCTCAAGCTGCTGCAAGATCTGCAAAACGCTAGCCATAAATGTTGTCTATAAATAGATTTCCGTTATTATGCCGGCGCATGCATGGCGTGTGGCTGAGTGGTTTAACGCAGCACACTGTGGAGCGAGGTGCATCTGGTTCGAATTCGCGGTCGGGTGCCTTGGAATTTTATCAAGACGGTATCTTTCTTGCGATACTTGAAGGTAGAAATTTTGGTCTGTCTGTCTTTCTGTCTGTTTGTCTGTCTGTCACACGATTCAGCCACCCGGCCAAAGTTTAAGCAGTTGCTGAACTTCCAGCCATCTTGAACTGGTGGCTGCGTCCATACTTGTGAACATTGTCGATCAAAAAGCAAATATTGCGCATTTCTGAGGCGGAACATCAATACGTAAGTGCTAGGTGGTGTGTTCATTTACTAGAAAATACATAGATACGTAATTCTGAAGACCCTAGTGTTTCTTAGGCTGCGCTGAAAATGCGACGCTATGCACGAAAAAGCCCTCGGCCAACGATATGGTGCTGCTGCTCGCAGTGGCCCTGGGTTCTGCACACGCTCATGTTTCCGGACGCCACGGCCAGATGGCGTCCATACCTCACGCAGTCCCTCCTATATTTTATGAACGCCAGCCAGATGCGGCCAATTCAACATAGAGGAGGCGCTGTCTGAGGCAAGGCAAGACATAGTAGCACGGCCGGCAGAAGACTATTGTCTTTCGACGACATTTGCAGCGAAGCACGCAGATACGCGGCAATTTTTTTTCTTCCGAGTTTATTTTTGTGCCTTTATATATATATATATATATATATATATATATATATATATATATATATATATATATATATATATATATATATGTGTGTGTGTGTGTGTGTGTGTGTGTGTGTGTTTGTGTGTGTACTTACACATATCCGGGGTATGACGGCGACGGAAAAAATCAGCCGAGAGTGTCCATATAATTGCTATCGCAATAAAAACTTCCCTTAATTTTCCCCTTAAGCCGCGGTGGCTACGTTTGTGTACGGAAATTTTTATGCTAGTTGTCTAAACATGTGTCCAAAGGAGAGCAAGATAGATTGCTCATTGGATAAACTTAACCTTCGGCATAGTCAATATGTCTTGATTTAAACTCAGTGCTGCGTATGACTGTAGCTTACCTCTTTTTTGCTGAAAGCACTACGATATTTCAAGGGTCGTTCGATGTGCCGCGTGCCAAAACCAACGCGAAAAATAATATTTTTCGCTTCTCGATGTTAATGCAGCCAAGAAGTATTTGCGCAAACATTTGGAGCCCAGGATTTCATTACTTCTATGTCAAAATGGCAGATTACTGACTGCATAATAACGAAATATTTAATTTCACGCTTCTTACAATTGATTACAGAAACTCACAAAAAACAACACTTTGCTTCATTTTCTTCCTTGGAAGGTAATATTGAGTGCCTTGGAGTTATGGTATGTGAATTTGACACATTCGTAGACAGTGCATCATAATTCGAGCCTAAAGGGGATATAGGCACACTGACTCGAACAGAAGACTGATCCTCGAGACGTACTATATTAAGGTAGGTCACCACCTTCAAAAACGCATTTTTTGAAAAAAAATTGAGTTGTTGGGATTTTTTATTTTCAAGTTCCCTGTCCATTCAAGAAGATTTAGAAAAAAAATAATGCAGTTATATTAAGCCATTTGAAAGTTATGACCATTTTTTCAACACCTGCTGGATACATCCGACACTGAAGGATTCCGATTCGACATCTACCATCTCGTCATAAATGTTTTTTGCGTACATATTACGTAATGCTAAGGTGTTTAAGAACATTCTAAAGCTTGTAGAACATAATGTTTTCAATTTATTTTAAAATTTCCTCTACTCGGCTGGGGCACTCTATTGTTTAAGTTGCGCGTGCTCTCACTCGGCAGTCTGTGTTCTTTTTGTGTGCCATTTCGAGCTCTTGGACTTAGTTCTGGGTTTTCAAGGAGAAAGTTATAGTACTTCATGAAACATGGCGAAGTATAGAACGAAACAGAAGCGTTTATGAAAGTTAGGGGAATCAATATTCCAAGTGTGGACCCACTGTGGAACACGGGGATGAGAGTCAGCTGGAGACACGAAACGAGCTAGGAAAAAAATGTGTGCTTCATCTCGATCAAAAGAAGATTATGCCGCTTCAAAAGAGGTCCCAAGCTATAAGCCTGGTGAATTTCAGGTCTATTGAATGTTTCTTTGTTTCATAGACATTCGGTTCAAATCTTTGAAGCCATTTTTCTCAAAATGTGATTTTTTGCTTCCTACAGTTACTCCAACAATGATAACCGTCTTTCTAATAAATATTTTCGCATAAAATATTTTGTGCTGTTTCTTTATAGGTGGAGCTGTGCATTCAAGCGCTGTGTATTCCAAGGGATAGAATATGTTTCATCAACGCCTTCTAGTGAGAGCTCCGAATGTTGTCTTTATTAGCGCTAGACCAAAAATGGCGCAAAAATATACCGAGCAATAAATTGCAGTCGACCTAACCCATGACTTTGGAATAGAAGTGAAACTCACACGTCGGCATTGGGGTACCCTTGTGTATTCATTTTAGGTGCGAAGCACAATTAGAGGCTAGGCTTGTCGGTGTCTCCTGCCGTCATGGTGTGTGTTGACGTCACGGTCCATCATAAAAACGGGTATGCGTCACGATGGGTAAATCCCACTACTGGCCACTGGTCAACTAAAAATGAAAAAAATTGGCCGCGTATCTGCGTGCTTCGCTGCAAATGTCGTCGAAAGACGATAGTCTTGTGCCGGTCGTACTACTATGTTTTGCCTTGCCTGAGACAGCCTAAAAAACACTAGGGTCTTTAGAATTGCGTACCTATGTATTTTCTAATAAAGAACACACGTCCTGACACTTACATATTAATGTTGTGCCTCAGGAATGCGTAGCATTTGCTTTTTGATCGAATATGTTCACAAATATGAACGCGAACACCAGTTCAAGATGGCTGGACGTTCAGAAAGAAGTTAAACCTTGGCCGAGAAGCTGAATCGGGTTACCGACAGACAAACAGACAGGACAGACATACAGACCAAAATTTTTGCGTTTAAGTGTCCCAAGAAAGACTATCGTCTTTAAAAGGCAACAGTTAGCCCAACAAATAGCCGACGACGTTAGTGGAGCAGGAAGAGCCTTCCTTAAATGCCGCAGGGAACGCAAACCGAGTATGAAGGCAAGAAGAAGCACCTTAGGGTATGCTGCATCTATAGGCAGTTTTCCGGTGATGTTGGTGGAGCTGAAACTCCCTGCCCTACACGCGCGGTTTCAGGTTTGGCACCACTTGCGCCTCATCAAAGAAATCTCTCTCAAAACAATGCATGCTTCGCCTCTCACCAGGTTTCACGATAGTGGAGCTGAAACACCCATCACTGCATGATTCACTCCTCACCAGTTTTTTTTTTTTGCTTTAACGTTGTGCTTCGTCAAGCTCACGTAGCGGATTATCAGGGGCCACATAGAAAGAGGCTCGTGGTTGGGATCTGCTCTGGCGGTTGCTACAACGATCGTAGGTGCCAGTGGCATAGCCAGGGAGTGGCACACCAGGTGTATGCCTGCCCCCCCCTACCTCCCTCGGAAATTTTCCCTTCTATGAGACACAGAGCACAAGATGAGACTCGTCCACAGTTGCCTGCCCCCCCCCCCCCCCTCTCCCCCCTCTCCCCCCTCCCCACCCCCCTTTTTCAGATTAAGGAAATGGCCTTTCCGAAGCGAATTTCGGCCTCCTCTACGGCCTGGTGCTCACAAAAAACCGTATGCTCTTGGAATGAACTCGATCAATTAATTTTATTAACTATCCTAGAAGCTATTTAGCCAATATATGGTGTAAACTTGTGCCACAACAGCGTATTTATCTCATATATAGCTCTTATGTTGGATACATAGAGTCACTCGGTGCTCGCGCCACCAGAAAATACAAATATAACCAAGTGGGAGCGCGAATGAGTAAAGGGAAGGTGTTTCACCAGAAGGTTGTATAGAACTCAGCGTGATTGGTATTGATAAAAACGGGGGAGAGGAAACCACAGCTCATAAACTAGGTACGAGAACACATCTTGCAAACGGAAGAGAAGTCACGTTTACTTACCTCGGGGCTCTGCCTTCCGCTTCCATCAGAACTCTTGGATGCATAATGCGAAGAGGTTGACCGCAAAGACGCGGGAGGGGACCTTATTCGAATGTGGGAACAAATCACCAAGAACTCAGTTACATGTGCTGTCACCAACGTGACAAGTGTGTTTGTATGTGTTTGTTCTGGTTTTATTTATTGCGTTCGCCCAATATGGGGCATTTTACGCGAGCGCCCAGATTGTTATTGCATGATTTCCGTTATCTTATGAACAAGAGGCCAGCATGGTTCGTGGGCCCCCTAGCATTTCGCCTCCGTTAACATGGGACCGCTGTGGCCGGAAACGAAACCAGGACTTTCGGATCAGCACCCGAGCATGGTAACCGTCGAACCACCGAGGCGCACTTAAATGTATTGAAGTACTAAGACAAAGTGAGTGAGTTTAAGCCTCCGTGCCTATGTTTATAGTTTTACGATTGTCCACTACTTTACGTCAGCTACTACGGAATACAAGAGGAGTAGACGGCACCACACATGGGCAAAAGCCGCTCCCTAAGTACCTTTAATAAAAAAAAATCACGCCATATCCACCAAGTGAATGATGTTAGAGGAGCTTGCTCGGAGATGATCGGGTAACCCGCGCATCCTCCGTACACAACCCCTACCATCATATATAGACGTGACAACGTTGTTATATACACATTACATGCGGCGCTCGGGTGGCGAGCCCCAGCTGCTGCTCGTTACGAGCCCGCCGCGCTGCTGTGCGGTGTTCATGCGGCCGAGCGGTAACGAAGTTTTCACTGCCTGAGCTCCCGGCGAAGAGAAAGGAAGCGCACGTGCTGAGAGTGGTGTGCGTCGCCTTGAGCGGCGCCGCCATGTAGTGAGCATTCCTGAAATCACCGGAAAGTCGGCGCAATGAGCGTAGAAGTGTACACGCCGCCGCCATCGCCGCCGCCGCCGGACAAAGCACGAGCTTAAGAAGCTTGCCGAACAAGCTCCTAAAATATTTATGAGAATTTACGGAAAATATTGCGTCTAACAAAGGAAACGAGCCCTTAAATTTACATATAGCAGCATGTGAAAATTTGTATATAGCAATATATATTTACATATAGCAACATGCGCATGACGAAGGGATGTAGATTCTCGAGGCATTCCCAAATACCGAAGGAGAAGCACGTTGAAATGTAGCAAATAACTTTCACTCCATCGTATACAAGTCCAAGGAAGTTACATACTTAAAAAGCTCGAATCCCAGAGTTTACTGCAGCACTGAGTCTGCTCTAATCGAGCACTAATTCTGCGATTAATATAGCGCTAATGTATATCTTATCTAGGTAATGGTAAAGTTCTAAATCCCGAACAAAATCCTTCGCTGACGTGGTTCTTGTGTATGTCTTGGTGTAGTTCTAAATACTGCACTTAATGGAGCTTTACGAACCTGAAAACTGAGGAAGTGTGTATTGCGGGCCACTCGGCGATTCCGCTGTCAATCGCGCGCTTTCTGAGGAGGTGCCACTCTTTTTGGTGTGGCGCGGGCCTTAGCCAGATTTTTCAGAAGAGTTTTTTTTTCGCAATTTTGGGCAAATAATTGCAATTATTCTATGCTTATTTCTGCAGTTTATAAATATTTTAGACTTTGTAAGTGTATTTTGCCCTGATTTTGCGTATTGTTAGCCTCGTTTTAGGTTTGTATAGACCACCGTGGAACCGTGCGACCTGGGACAGTGGACGGACGACAAGTAGCGCTCCTAAAGTGCTATGCACTTAGAAACAAACATACAGCAATCATTCAAAAGACCATCGAAACGGAACGCCATCGGCAGGCAATGCTAGCAGAACCAAACATGGCAGGCTCGGCCAGTATTCAAATAAGATATACTTGTCAAAAATACCGAAACAGGAAAACAACTAATTAAGGGCGCTGAAAGCCCTCAGCACGGGACTTGCGCAGGAAACGCTCAGATCAAGCGTTAATGAATGCTGCATGAGCACGTACACCACGCAGCCTGGAGCATAAACAGCAGGAAGCCTGGAGCGCGCCTGGACGTCATTTTTGGCTTGAACGAGACCTCTGCCGCCAGGGACTGCTGTTATCGTACACGCTGTAATAAGTTTACGCTTTCTAGTTAAGTCTTTTGTAAGGCCTGCGTCAACATGAAAGCACAATAGCAGTTCCCACGTTTGTCTTGTATTTTGTTAATGTAGCTTTTTTCTCTCGCTCAAGGAACACCTTAGTGAACTTCACATTGTTTTGGTGAAGGACAATGCTGTACATGCTTGTGTGCTGGTTCTGTTCACAGAAACAACCGACCACTGCAAACACGACAGCTCTATTGTTTCGTGGCTGGGTATGAACACAGCGTCGAGTCAGAGGTTCACTTAGCGGGTTGATACGGTTTGTTTTCGTTGTCTTGTGATATGGCAGTCTTGTGGTTATAATTAAAGAGGAGGTAGTCTTGTTAAAATAGTCGCCTGGTAGCTATAAATAGCAAATGTGTAGGGGGTACACAAACCGACGACCCTTTGTTTATGAACGATCATGGAGAGTTACAGAATATCAACGGATGGATGAAATTAACGCGGATGTTGACCACAATAATGCCTTAAATCCTCTAACTGTACTTCACTTGGTAGTTTCTGGAGCTGTTTAGAACGAGATAGAGTTCATATAATTGGTACGGGCTCCTTATAAAGAAGAAATGTGTACACACAGGGTAGTTTCTGGAGCTGTTGAGAACGATATTGTCACGTGGTCGTGACGTCGACGAAGGCAACAGTCGGCGTGTCATAGAAGAAGCTCTTTATTTGGAACGTAAAGTCAGATTACAGAAATACGCACTGGCACAGATAGCAGCGAACGGAGCGTCGGCCGCCGATCAAATGACAAGCAGCGAAGCGCGTCGCCATTTATACGTGTGTCATAGAATATTCCAGTCTTATCACTGGTTGTGGCGCAAGCTGTGGAATAAGCTCGAGTGCTCGCGTCTTGCGCGTAATCTTAACAAAATGATCTACAAGAATCGCGAAGCTTCTAGAACGATGAGGCGCTGTTTTTGCTGAGCATTGCTGACAGTCTTTGAGCGCGATAAACGAATAGAGCAAAGCGAAAATAAGAAACGCGCGTGGAAATATAGAGTTGATATAGTTGGTACGGGCTCTTTATAAAGAAGGAATATGTAAAGACAGGGACACAAAAGCAGAGATCAAGAGAACAAAAGCGGCGTTTGTGTTGTTTCGATCTGTTCTGTTGTGCACATGTTTGCACCCATATAGGTGCTTTCGTCTCGAACTACTCTCTAATGAACTGTGAGTGATGTTTTGATGTTCCCGTCTTCAAGAGAACCCTAGAAATCTTGAAGAAATGAATTAATAGCATCACATATTAAGAATTACAATACAAATTGGCGCATTTTTTTTTAAATTCCTAATTCCTGCCACCCCTCCCGAATGCTGAAGGCTTTCTGAACCTAAAGTTGTTTTGCACTTCCACCTTGGCCAGCGGCATTGCAAGCTTTCTGTACTTCCCATGTTTTTGCACAGCTTCCTTGACCGACCCACGACAATGTCCTGCGACATCTTCATTATGTAAAGTCATGTTGTTACGTCATCCCGACGTAATAATGACGTCTCTGTGACTTCATCAATTCTGATGATCTTTGACGTCGTCACGACGCTGCAAGGTGATATCATTGACGGCGTCATTTTAGACTGAGGTCGTGTGACTATTGGTACGCCGACTGCATGCGCGCATTCCTTTAAGTATCATGTGAGTTTTGGCGGAATTTCGTTATGCATTTATTTCCATCAATCGCGTTGATGCCATCACCAGTTTCGCGAAGTACCGTCCGGTATCGCCAAACTTTCAAAGCGCGAATGCTGACTGCCAATTTTCGCATTTATTGAGGGATATAAGGTTTCTTCCTTAGTAGTGTTTTTTATCACAATAATAACTTTTCTTTTTCTTTTACCAACTTTGGAGGAGACTGGGTGAAAGTCACTTGCGAAATAAGCAACTTAACCCATAGCCACTGATAAAATGTAGGCAGTGATAGCTCACATATATACAGAGCATGAAAAATCAGAATTATGCCCTTTGACATTAAACTGTCACAGAAGCAAAAAAAAAAGGAAGAAGGCTTTTATTTATCGTTGGAGCAAAGATTGAAGAAATATTGATGTAGTGCTCGCATGGAACTTATTCGTAACTGAATATGTGATTGCTTTCATTATACTTTTTATTTTTAGTGTACTTTTATTATACTTTGAGCTTTCTTTATTAAACTTGAGTGTGCATTTCATGTAGATGTCATGCTTGCTGTGCACTTGCGTGAACGTGAGACCGCGCGAGCGCATGCGTGCGTGTATGAACGAAACAATGTACTCGGATACGTGCGACGTTGGCACCACCATGTGTGTTCGAGAACGCGTTTGTGTTTGTGCGTGAGTTTGCTTGGCCAAATGAGTCGGTGCTTCAGGCCACCAGGAACATACATCGGCGATCCGAGGCGTCACGGCATAGCGTAAGAAGTGTTATTCGCACTATAGGAATAACAAGTAGTAATAATTGTTGGGTATTTACGCGCCAAAACCGCGATATGATTAAGAGAGACGCCGTAGTGGAGAGTTCCGGAAATTTCGACCACCTGGGGTTCTGTAACAAATGCGTAAATCTAGGCACACTGGCTTACTTAAACAGAACTAAAAAGACTTACAGTATTCCTCGCTTTTTTCGCATGAGACACGGGTGATATCTGATTTTCTTGCTCGCCATCTATTTCAACACAGACTCGTCAGAATGAGCCACATACGGCAAGTTCATACACAAGAGGCGCTGCTTCACTGCGTGGTGGAGAAACAACTTTACGAGTTTGCTTGCAACACCGATGATTTCTATACGGCATTTTCGAACGGTTATATTCTTTGAGCCTTTTCCGTACTGCACAAATGCTCGCAACTTCTACTATATTGCAGAAACGCTCGTAAAGATTGTCCCAGTATGAGGATCGCGAAACATTTTTTTCTGACTTTAATGTGATTGCCTAAAAACATCGAGCATCGTCATATTGAGGTCGTACACAGCCCCGACACATATCTCACGCCTAGCTGCCGAACATTACCGAGAGAAAAGAAAATTTCCGATCTACAGCTTTTATTATACGTGTTTCTGCTTCACAAAAGAATTTGCGAGTATAGCGAACGCCGCAGTCGTCGCCACTGTCGAAATATAAGGGGTTGTAAATCCAAGCATTGAGGACACAGCGAAAGCTTATTGCGATGTTGGCCCATTATCAGGAAGGTGGTATATATCGGGACATTTTTTATGGGTTGAGCAAACAACGCTGAAGCAGCTGTTCTTCTCTTTGCCACTAAAACCATCGGCCAATGATCATTTTTCTAGTCCCCCCTGTTTTCACAACAGCAAAGGCCAGTGCAGGCTCCCAGGCACTTGGGCTAGCACTCAGTCATGATACCCCTGTTGAGATAATAAAGCTGTTTGACAAAAAATTGGCAAAGCTTACACTAAGCCGCGTGGGACCTGAAACAGCGAAATCGGACGATTCTGAAGACTAATCTGGTTGCTCCTAGGTTGTTTTATGCCTTCACTGGGTGATTCAGGTTGTTTGTTGGTTACTTGTAGGTCGTTGCTAGGCTTTAGCTGGGTGATACTAGGCTGTTTTAGGGGCGAAGCTCCTTAGGGTGTGGGTCTGTCCCTCCTCTGTAGTCGTAGTAGTAGTAGGTAGGTAGGTAGGTAGCCACGTGTAGTGGAATGTACCAACTCCACGTGATAAAGATGACGATGACGCAGTATAACGGAATGTACCCACTACACGTGATAACGATGAAGTATAAGCGCGTTCCAGTATAGTGGAATGTACCCACTCCACGCGATAAAGATGACGATGACGCAGTATAGTGGAATGTACCCACTACACGTGATGACGATGAAGTATAAGCGCGTTCCAGTATAGTGGACTGTACCCACTACACGTGATAAAGATGACGATGACGCTGATGACCACGAAGTATAAGCGCGTTCCTGACCACACATTCTCTTTCTGCCATGGATGAAACCGATCGAGCTTCGCCCACTCATCATCATTCACTTCGCGGATATGGCGTGATTTTTTACTTTGATTCTCAGCTCAGAGAGGTTCGAGTTGAACCACATACAGTCACAGACACGGCACGGATGTCCAAACTCCAGAGACAGGAAATCGCGCTTAAATCCGGTGTTCGCGTCTCTCATAGACCAATAGGCGCGCCATCGTTAGTAGAGCTGTGCACGGGCCGTATTTCCGAGCCCGAGCCCGGCCCGGGCCCGCCGAGTGCATTGAAGGCCCGCCCGAGCCCGACGCAATAGGGCTGCGAGCCTGCCCGGCCCGGCCCGACGAGCAATAACAAAGGCCCGGGCCCGGCCCGGTGCGTCCCACCATTATGTAGGTTTGCTGCGGAAACAAGATATCGCCTTCCGATAATGTGGCATTTTATTCAATATATCGAAGTGAAACATACAGTCAATATATAGACAGATTACAAGACGATGTGTCAAAATAACAGGCTGTCCAATGATTCGGGCTTCAGTGAAGCATGGCGTTCCTGCATCGCATCTTCCACCGCTGTGAAGTTCTGTTCGCTGCGCGCGCTGGTAGCCGGAATTGCCAATATCTTTTTTTGTCGGCATAGCGAGCTTGGGATGTTCAGACTGCTCGTTCTTCCAGAAGTTTAGTACCTCATATGGAGGACGGGAGAATGTTGAATAGATAATCACAAAGCTAATCTTACGGGTTCATCGCTACGTGAAGGAAAAATATTCCGACAAAGCGTCTATATTTTGGGCTTCATACGGACTTTGCACCTGACCCGGCCAGCCCGATAAAAAAACTTAGTGGCCCGAGCCCGGCCCGGGCCCGAGATGAGAAGACGTCGGCGTACCCGAGCCCGGCCCGCGGGCCGGGCCGGGCTCGGGCTTTCGGGCTACCCGGAACCCGTGCACACCTCTAATCGTTAGCGTAGGCCTTACATAGCTTCTGGTGTTCTCGCAGCCACCGTTGCTTTTCCCCTTCCATAGTATACTCTCGTTGTACGTACTCGGGGTCTCCGGGCTCACCGCCGCCGCTTTTCAGCCATTTGTTGTAGCGCTAGCTGTTGCCTTCTTCATTTTTAGTGACCCAGTGGCGAGTAGTGCGATTTAGCTTCTTTCTGTGTCACATGCCAGTTTATGATTATGATAGTTCTTTTTTTTCTTCGTCGGACAAGGAACGATTTGCCAAACAGCCTGTCTGTAAAAACATGCCGGACAAGCAATTACGCTCTTTTTTCTTACTCGTTTTTTTTTTACAGGATACCTGCTTTGCCTCGAAGGCGTTATCGCAGGGGAGACATCTGTAGTACAAGATATTACATGTTTTACAGTGACAAGCAGCAAAAATATATGAAACAAGGTTAACATAAAGATGAACAAGGTGAAAAGACAATAGTTTAGCATGTTCAAAGGTAACAGAAAGCTCAAACAAAACTAGCACAATCATACTTATTGTAAACACAATCGGGAATAAAAATTATGATTATCAGATACAGAAACGTAGTCTTCCGGTTACAAGTTCCAATCTAGTACAGTATGTGGGAAAAAAAGACCTGGAAAAATGATTTGTGTTGCAACTGCATGCGTGCACTGTCTTGGAGTGGTCGTGCCTATTCGAAACATAGGGTGGTTCTGACAGGTAGGTGCGGCTGTCAATATCTGTTTGATCATAAAAAGTGCGGTGGAAAAATTTGAGCCTTAAGTTTTTTCTTCTAGCCGTTAAAGTTTCCGAGCCCAGCAGTGCTTTTAATTCAGTGACACTTTGAAAAGGATTGTAGTTACTGCAGACGAATCGTGCAGCCTGATTTTGAAGCTTTTCTATTGCTTGTATCAAACATTCCTGGTAAGGGTCCCAAATCATAAAGGCGTAATCCAGGATAGATCTAACGTGTAAAAAGTGCAGCGTTTATTTGTATCTTTAGACGCTGATTTCAAATTTCTGCGAATAAAAAAAACAACATTTTACTTGCTTTAGATATCGTGTGTTCGATATGTTCGTTCCATTTAAGTTTCGGCGTAAAGTATACCCCGAGGTATTTGCACTATGGGACTCTGTTTATCGTTGTGACTTCAATTGTGTATTCAAATAAATACATTTCTTATTTTTCAAACGCTATAAAGACGTTAGATGTGTAAGAAAAAGGAGCTGGCATAATGTCCATTTTAAATCATTCGGCTATAGTAATGAATAAAAAAAGTCATATTTTACAGACTGGAGGGACGGGTGTATCCTCCACCTCGTCAAAAACTGACTTAAGAGGAAAGTGGGATGATGAGACGCCTGCAAAGGCACACACATACACGGAACATTAATTCACCGCATGTACCCAACGAAACATGGCTACATGCTCCTGGAATGCAAGTTCCATGCAAACCACGACATGCAACCAGAGACGGACGTGAGCCAAGCACCAAAGACGAACGACGACCACCTAAGCGAAACGTGGGAGGCCAAGCTTGCCCTCGAGGACATGGAAGATCAGCAACAACTCGTCGCTAGGGCCAAGAGGGGAGTACAAACTAGAGGGTTCCTGGACTAAGGAGCCCTCCCACCTGAGGATGACACCGGGCATAGGTCAGAACACTGTTTCGACAACAAAGGTATATTTCTCTTACACTCTCTGCCACAAAAGCGAAGCAAAGAATGTGATAGTAACAAATCGAAGCGTAATAACAAGTAGCGCTAGCAGCTAACACCTTTAAAATCCGCTCTGGCGTAACTTCAAAGCGCTGGCCAAAGGGGATACGGCCGCTCCGAGGCGCGAACTAGTTTTCGTGCCATCGGTCGCTTAAGCGGGAAGTAGGCTGTAAGAGCACAGCACGTGCAATGAACCAGCGGTCTGTTGATATGCGTGGGAATGGCGTGCACAAACACACTCGCTTGACCAATGTTCACAGTTGCTGTCCGAGAGACAGAGCCACACAATGACTCCCCTTCATGCTCATTCGCCCGATGGAGTTGGTTGGCGATAATACTATCTGCTTGATCCGCACCGTCTGCAGCCTTCGCAAGCTTTCGCTCGTACATAAGACATATGCCATGCAGGTTGAACTTCATACGAAAGGTGACTGCGACGGTGACTGCAAAAAATGCGCCTCAAATGTCCATATCATTGCTATCGAAATTGCTATCGACCTCTAGCAGTGCTAAGTTCACATCTTCTTATCAATGTGGATGTCTGTGTGTGAAAAAGCAGTATCGAGCAGGCTAACAAAGCACTTGGTTGGCTAACCTAATCTTAAGGAAAGGAAACAGTAGGAGACTATAAGTATTAAATACGAATGAACGAAATAGTTCATAACAAAGCACATGCACACAACCACTCTTTGGACAGCTCAGGATGGCCCCAGCGGCAGCTCTGCGATGGTAGATATACGGTGCTACTGTATATCAACAAATAAGGGATGGAGAAGGAAAGCCGGACAGAGGCGGCGTGGTATTCGCTCAAGACCGGAGCAGCGGGAATTCGGGCGCAAATCCCCAAGTTGAATGCACGTAGTACAATGCGTATGTGAAGGCTTGTATCGCGGGACGCCGGTAATTACCCTGCGTTTTTCTCCTCAACACATTCGGACATGGACAGCGTCGCATATGGACCGCATAGCAGCGCCGTGTGCTCTCGTTCCCAGCATTCTAGTGGGATTCCCGCACATCCTCCCGAAACAAAAGCGAGCATTTCCCTAGCCTGAAATCTGCCTCTCGTGTTGAGGGACATGTGTTCCCCATCTCGAGGTGACCTCTTTTTGCCTCGCCCGGGTCTGGTGAACCGTCGAAGAATATCGCACCATCTGCGGCATTAAAATATGGTGAAGGTACAAAGGCTCTTTTATTTGGGCTTTGTTGATAAAATTTAGCAAGGTTAGGGGCCCTTTAGAGGGGAGTTTCCTGGGGTCACATATAACTGCTGACAGCTATGATATAAATTCATTGCCGGTTGAATACAAGAAAAAATATCCACGCATATCCACGAAGTGAATGATGATGAGTGGGCGAAGCACAGGGGATCATTCGGGTAACCGTGAATCCCCCGTACATTGCCCACTCGATCATGCAAATACGTGACAAACACGTGTGTACAGTATATACAATGTTGTTTTATTGATGCCCCAAGGAGTATATGGTGTTGAGGTGCGCACTTCGCTTTACCTTCATTAGGACCGCCTTGTGAACGGTGAAATGAAGAGCGAGGATTTCTTGAATGGATTGTAATCTCAAGTCAGCGAAGACGAGGTCTATACACGTCCCCCCTGGTTGTTGTTGGATGTTTATGGT